>PVJL010017996.1:0-16994 GCA_004026885.1 Lyroderma lyra
CACGTAGCTTAGAAGCAGATGCCACGGAGTCACAGTGCTCAGGAGCAGGAAGGAGGTAACTTCGGTGACCAAAGGGGCAAAAGAGGGAAGCGATGTTAAAGAAACTGCCCAGGTTTTGTGCAGTAGATTTTGGATACTAAAGTGAATTGTGGGATCGCAGACTGTATTTTCTCATAGAACAACTGTTGTTATTGGGCATCACAATCAAGTAAGTCCTGGGCATGACCAATAATATGTCATAAGCCATAGAGAAAATAACTATAAAACATAAATTTTAAAATCATGTTTCAAGGTATATAAAACAAATGATCAGACACTGGTTATAAAAGTAGCTCTAATGCATTATCCATTATAGGACATACAATACACAAAAATGCTTTTTTTGATATAAATTTAATGTGCCAGTTGTAAAATAATATTTTTGCCTTTCTTGGAGTTTGATAGATTTTGAGGGCATCACCTGGATGGCCCAGATCTCTTAAAATAAACAGCCCAAGAGAGTTTGGCATGTACATTTTTGTACTGCAAAAAAAAATATTCAGAATTAGTCCACTGACCCTTCCTGCTGTCAACCAAATAGTAGGTTATTGTTATTGTTGATGATGTTTTTCCTTGTAAAAAAAACACTTAAAAAAGTGAGGTCTGACCCTGCATTTCATTTCTTCTCTTTACCCTTTTCTCTCTCCCTGGTTTATTCAGAATTATTTGTGCAGTGCTCCATTAGACCAAATCTATGATACCAGTTGACAATAAATGCTTTCAAGTCCCCCTTTTAAACCCGTTCTGCCCCCAGGGCTACTTGACACTTTGTTGACAGCTGTCATGTACTTGAGTGTTCCTTGAAAAGCCTTGGGAACCCATCGGGATCATTATGGTAAGACTCTTTAGACTTTTTCTCAGCATTGCCGTGCCGTGCTTCAGCCAGTATTCTGGTTCTGCCGGCCTGGTTCCTGACTGGGTGGGTAATTGAAATCTGGGCTTTAATTAGCCAGCATCAAACGATTGGCACTTGAAATTATGTTATAGGGCAGTAATGATAACTGTCTCCTTACTGTGAGAAAGGAGGTGGTTAGAACATCTCACAGATTTTAGAGTGGGGTGGTAGATGGCTGCTTACAGATCCTGGGTATTGATTTTGCTGATGGGACTTACTTTGTCCAATACAGGAATGTTGCTGCTCCGCCCCTCCACTTCATGCCCCCTTGCTCCTTTCTGATTTTATTTTCATTTTTGCCTGTCCACCCCAAATGTTGCTGTGGTCATGAGAGGAACACCCGTAGGCCTTGCTCTGTATTTGATGAATGGTCTCAAGTGGTATAATTTGTCCCATCCCTGGTGTCATTGCCCTAGTCCCGGCACCATCATCTCTGTCCTGCTGTGTTCTAACGATCTTTAGCTTGGGGGTCCCTGCCTTCAGTTTTGCATTCCCTGGTTTATTCACACTGCAGCCCTAATAACCTTTCCAAAGCGTGAAACCGATCATGTCATTCCTCTGTTTAAAACTTGAGAGGCTCCCCCTTCTTGTTGGGGTGATGTAAGTTTCTCTCACATAGCCAATAAGATCCTATAGAGTCTATCCCCTACATCATCTTTGGAGTTGCCTCTCTCTTGTTGAACTCTCTATGAGTCAAACTGAAGTTATTTGTTGTCCTTGAAGTTGTCCTTTTTGGGTCTTGACTGTGTGGTTGTCTTCTGTCTGACCATTGTTTTACCTACTGCCTGTGCAGCTCTACACACACCTCACCTCCTACCTGTCTTTTATCTGGCTGATTGTTTTTATCGTTACCCACAAATCACCCTAGAAGTTTTTTCCTGATTCCATGTCTGGGTTAGATACCCCTCCTGTGGGGTCCCAGAGCACCCCATGTGTACTTTGCCCATCATTTGTCACATAGTACTGTAAGAGCTCTTTCCTCATGCCTCTCCCTCAGAGTCCACAACTTTTATTTGCTCATTTGCCCTCTGAGGACCTGCTTTTATTGTACTTCATTCTGCAAGTTCCTTTTCCTTGGAGTTGACTTCTCTTTGCTCAGGTGAAGAGCAGTGGTAGGTTTGTCTTTGCAAAAGGTAAACATAGACCTTTTCAGGTCAGATGATTAGGCAGAGTGGGATCAAAGAAAGAGTCCATAGGTTGAAACGATTTATCCTTCAAGAGCCATGACACCATCATGTCATGAGGACTTCCCAAGTCCTTACCTTTTTGAAGAATCTGTTTTTGTATCACTGAGTCTACAGTGCTGATCCCATAGCACATGCTTCATTATATTGTAATTACATGTTTGTTCATCTGTCTTTTCTACTAGATTATGAGCCTTTGAGGGCAGGTAATGAGTTTGTTACTCATCTTCTGGACCCTCAACTACAGTGACTATAGAATAATGCTAAGTGCTCAGTAAATGTTTATGGACTTAAGGAGCTAAAGGAAATCAGGTCATGAAGCCTGATATGTGTAAGGGCATGTATCAGCTAGAGACGAGGAGGAGAGATCTTTCTCTTAAATTGGTTCTACCGGGCAAGTGTGTGCGGTATATGGTGTCCGTGCAGTACCTTTGCCGATTCCACGTCTTAACCGTAGCAAACCCAGTGTAGCCCTGTTGTAAGAGGCTTTTTCTTGAGCACTGTCATGTGAAAACCATGGGTCTGTGAAGGTAGTAGGCAGGGAGGGGGCCCTGATTTGCACACGTTGATGTGGAGTTAGATGTATGTCTCACTGCTAGCTATTAATTGGGTTTAGAAAAAAACCACCTGAGTAGACTTGCCCAGTTTTGGCAAGGGCTGAAACCATTGGGGATTTTCTCTTCTGTTCCTCCACCCTCAGCTCTTGCTGCTCTCCTCACTTTCCTCCTCCACTGAGTCAAAGTTAATTTGACATCACTCCCTTTGCCCTGGAATTTTAGAGTTGAAGGGGTAGGGTGTCTGGGCCTAGGCCTCTGACTTGGAAAAGCAGCTCCTTGGTTTTAGCTACCTCCCCTTGGAGGACCCCCTCATGTGTCTTGTGGTCCAGATGCTGGGGCCCTTGAGAGTAGAGCCCCTCTTCACCATCTCTTCTTGTGGGTGGCTATTGTGCTGCATCTCAGCTTCTGCCTCAACCATTACACCTTTTCCTCCCTGAGAGGGTGGTCTCTGCTTTCCTGCACTTCCCCAAATGCCTGGGGCCAGCTCTGTGAGGCCTGGGAGTTTGATGTCTGGAAGTTCAGGGACTTTGGCTTCTGGTTAGGGATTCAAAGGAAGACCCACTACCTGAGTCGCCTCAGGTCCCTGCAGGGAGGGCTGGGAGACCCGAGAGCTGGCTCCCCTGTGCATTCAGACCATACATAAATAGCTAAGCGTTAACTAACCCTGATCAAAGAAGAACTTCTAAGACTTGGGCTCAGCTCCTCGGGACATTTACCCAGTACATCCCCTGTTCACCTCACTGCCATGTGCTACAGTAAAGATAATGCATGTTCAGTCCGGTTATGGCAGTTTCTGTCTAAGTTCTTCAGGTATACTTAGTCTTGCCATTGACATAATGGTCATGACTCAGATAAAATACTGAATGCTGTATGTTATTTTTGAGGACGGACCCCCAAAATGGTATGAAAATCAATGACTGTAATTAGGATAAATTTGATTTAAATAAAAATATTAAAGCACTATTGGAGATTGACAGTTCCCCCAAAACATTTTTATTGTTTTATGAATGCAGTCACGTAGGTTATGGGTTCTGAATTTTGTCCTTATAATTATTTAAACCAATTATTTTAACAAAATAAAGTTATTCTGACAAAGCACTCCCAACAGCCCTCAGTTTATTTCTCTTCTTAAAACTTAGCACTTGGAGCAGGCAGCACGGGCCCTAACTGTGCGCGTCCCTGCGCACGCGCCGACGTGGTGAGGCCGGGCAGCCGGCTTTCTGGTGGGAACACGAGGCCGGCCGAGCAGCTCTGGTTTCGTTATACGTAGCAGTCCCGTTACCCACGGGACACAGTGTTTTCCTTAAATTTTTCTAAATACCATGTTGATTTCTCTGGGAATCTCATGAGCCCATTAATCGCTTTTGTGACATCTTTATAACACTTTCTAAAAAGGTGGTTTTAATTCTTTCTCAGAAATGTTTTAGAGTGCTTATTATAAGATGATGACAAGTTCTATTCCTCTTTTCATGATTATTCTCTGACCTTTGACATATCTTAGTTTTTTAAATAAAAAAATCTTAAACCAAAACATGAACTGCATAATTCAAAAATAAATTTTTTCAAGCCTGGTAAACATATGAATGCTACATGGCTCCTTCGAATTCTTTTTTCCTGTCCTGTTACACATTATACGCTCCTGACACAGCATTGTTTCATAAGCCATGTTCATCTTTTTGATGACAAAGTAAACTTTGAAAAACAATGATTTTTTTAAATTCATTTTTATTGTTAGACTTATTGGGGTGACATCTGTTAGCAAGGATTACATAGGTCTCAGGCATACAATTCTACAGTGCATTGTCAACTTGATGTATAATAAGTTCACCACCTAATGTGACTTCTCTTTCCATCACCTTATATTTAGCTTCCCCCCTTGCCCATTTTTATTGTTCATTATTGCTTATAGGACTTTGAGCTGAAACTTTCGAAGGCCATGTTCTATTCTGGTTGGGAACTACCCTCTTCTCCCCATTCCCAGGAAATTTCTCTCAGTTGAACTGTCACAAAGTCCTCCCTGGTGCTCCCGCCTGCAGCGTTACTTTGAAGCACGTCAGGAGGCCTGGTTCGTTCTGGGCTAACAGGGCCCATCATGGAGGCTGCAGAGGCCGACTGAACTCACCACGTTGCTTTGCCAGCAGTGATGTGCTGTGGCCACGTGCTTGCAGAACAGGATTCCAGAGGAAATGAACCTCGGTTTCTTCAGATAGGAAATGGGAAGGCTGCAGTCGAATTACCTCTGAATCCAAGTGTGGATGTGCTCATGTCCGCAGTGCGTGCTGAGTGTTCAGAAAGCTTTTGTCACTTATTAGTTGTGTGGGCTTGTGTAAGTTATCGCAGTTTCCTCCAGGATAAAAGGGAGAGACTAATTTCATGTGGTTGCCAGGGAGACTAAATGAAACATAGCAGTGATCAATAAATGTCCCTTTCTCTTTTTCTCTAACATAATGCCCTGGCCTGTAACTTCGCTGCCTCCTTTTACACACTTTAGGTGGATTCTGCCAAACTATCTGCCTCTTTGCCTTTCTCTTGGTTTTCTGTATTCTTGTTGCAGGAAGCACTTATTTCCTTGGTCCTGGCATATGTGCCAGGCACTATACTAAGTGCTGAGGTTACATAGACTGGTGAACAGAGCAGAGCAGTGCAGTGTGAAGTGTAATGGAGATACACGTGTAGGATAAAGAATTGATTAAGGACTCATTGGCCTGGGGTGTCAGGGTGGACTTTATGAGAGAGGTGGTGGTATTTGAGCTGAATGTTGAAGGCTGAACAGACATGATGGGCTCCTCAGATGTGCCCATGAAGGTGGGGTGTGAGGGGAAGGAAGGAGGGCATTTTTGGGTGAAGAAATGGTAGATGCAGTGGTTAGACTCATAAAGGGCTAAGTGATTTCTGGGAACTCTAACTCGTTAAATGTGTTTGGACTGCAGGTGCTAAGTGGGAGATGAGAGTACAAGGAGAAAATATGGACGGAATGTCAAACCTAAGGAGCGTGGATTTGCTTCTGTAGGAAATGCCACCATCCCTGTGTTTTTATGCTTGATTTTTAAGTGTGTGTGTGTGTGTGTGTGTGTGTGTGTGAGAGAGAGAGAGAGAGAGAGAGAGAGAGAGAGATTATTATAAACTCAGAGGTTCTGTTATTGGATTTCTTGATTCTATTTACCTTCTTTTCTCTAAACTCACATGCTACTTTGTCGGTATTTTTCACTTGGCTGTCACTACTTTCTCCATTAAAAAAAGTTATTTAGTTGTAGTTATTTCATCATCTTTACTCATCAGTAAGTGCCTGGAAGGCAGAATTCACACCTGAAAGCTCCAGGTCCCATTGTGACCCTGTAGAAGGTGATCAAGAAACACTTGATAACGAAGTGAATGCTGGGAAGGACCCATTAAAGTCCCAGAATACTTTTGACTTTAGAAATGAAGGAAGCCAGTCACAAAGGACCCCATGTTGTGTGATCTCATTTTCAGGACATGCCCAGTCTAAGCACATCAATAGAGACAGGAAGGAGATTAGTGGCTGCCTAGGGGGTAGGAGTGCAGGTAGCAAGGAGAGGAAGTGACTGCAGATGTACAACTCTCTAAATTGACTAAAAGCTATTGAACTGTACACTTTTATACAGGTGAATTTTGTGGTAAGTAAATTTTATCTCAAAGGTGTTAAAATACTTGGAAATCTTACCAGATTTTTGAAAGTATCTTCAAATGCATATTTTTATTTTCTGTCCCCATAATAGACACTTAGGGGCTTGCGTTTTATGAGGGCTGTCCGGAAGAAATCCAGGCCTAAATGCGTCTCTTTTCCATGTTACACGGCTGGATACTTTCCAGACAGCCCTCATATATTTATTATGCAGTTGTACAACTTGGACTTGGAGCTCAGGAGAATGTAGGTGAAGTGGAGCTCTGGGAACTCAGTACTCGTCAGAGATGCTAGGGAGTGTGAGACAGGGCACGTCTGAGGAGCCTAGACAGAGTGACCTCATTCTCCGTCCCAGGAGCGCTGTCAGCAGTTATTCTGGCATCGGTAGGGTGACATTGGTGGATATATTTGAAAAGTGTATTTTTATTTTTCAAGGCTTTGAAGAAGTGTGTCTCCGGAGTAAAACATTGCTCCCTGAGTACAGCATTCACAGAACTAGAAGAAATGATGCTCTTTTTCTATCACCTTCAGAATAAGAGAGGTCAATAGAGTTTGTTTCTTAGCCTGTTGCCCTTGTATTTCTCATTAACGGGTACTTTATTTTTAAAGTCTATTTCATCCTGAGGTATTTATGAAGCCATGTAGATTAGTGCCCTTAGATGCATTGTTTAGTGTGCTTTGCTTTTTTCTTGCACATTGTAGGAACTGGTAGTTTCTGTGTTGAAACAGCAGGGAGCACCTATTCTAGTGTGCTCATTCATGCAAAGTTGAGTCCTCTTGAAAGATGAACAAAGAGCACAGCTGAAAGGTATTCATCGTGCAGTCTATCCAGAAGAAACCGTGAATGAAATCATCATTAAATAACTTAAGTGTTACGGTTATTTCCTAATACTGTATCATCAAATGTAATCGTTTAGCACATTTACCATTATTATGTGTGCATTTTTCTTTCTCATACGATTGCCAGCTATCTTAAAACATGGGATGCTTCAGATTTATATTTGGGGGAGGCTTATGTGGGGTCAGGATCTACTTGACCCTGATTTAACTTGAATAACAGCAGCGGGTGGTTCTTCATTACTCATCTGGTTGTTATTAGGGTTTCTTCAGAGACTATATTATCAAAAGCATTGTATTTGATGTCATTAATCCTGCAACTAGGATAGTGTTAACCAGTGCTTCAGCCTGGAGCTCAATCAGTGGATCTTTCTTTCCAAGTATGAATGGGAAGGCTTACTAGACCAGAGAGAGCCAGAGGCCTCAGTATTTGGAAGCGTCAGGATTTGGTGGAGATGTTCTCAGTTGTTCAAGTAAGCCCCCTGCCCTCCTGTGCACAACCCAAGAGGTTGCTCAGGCACTTACTAATCGTATTAAATAGATGTGCAGCACCGTGGTTTGGTGAAAGGAGTGTGGATACGGATAGGTAGTGAGGTCCTGGCATGACTGAACCTGGGTCTTCCTTCAGCTCTTGCCCTGACTGTGTCTGAGACCTGGGGAACAGAGAAGCTGGTGTGCTTCTCTCTGCTTCTACTTTGTGATGCCCAAGAGTGCTGGAGGCTACATGCTAAAGTCACTCTTCTTTCTGGGGCAGTCCCCATCATGGGCAAAGGGATGCAGGATGCATTTTCCCAAAGAAAGAATGAGTGCTGTTGAAAATAGTGTTCTTAGAATAATTCTTCAGGCTTATAATGGGTTTTTGATTTAATTTAGAAACCCAAATACCATTTAATGATGAATTTGCAATGAGCTTTGGCACCACCGAGGCGCTGGCACCTTCCTATAGCTTGCGGTCACGGTTGGCTCCTCTGTACCAGGTTTCCTTACGTCGTGTGAGAGAGCTTGAAATACTTCACTTTGGATTCCAACATTTGGGTTCAGATGTTGTGTCTGTGTAGTTCTGATCAAAAGAAACAACAAATATTGTATACACACAACACGTGTATGTGTGTGTTCATCAGCTGCGAAAATGACGTGCTAACCACAGGTACGTCAGTACGGACATGTTAACGGTTTCATTAATGTCACTGGAGGTTCCTTGAAGTACAAGCTAATGTCCAAGGCCCATTGTCTCCTGTTTGTTGTGTCCAAGGCTGGCGTGACTGGGCAGTGAAATGAAGGTGTTTTCATAACTCACTTTTATAATAGTTTTATATAATTTTGGTTGTCTTTTGTTCAGCCGTTTTTTCCCAAGTGTGGTAGTGGTGGCTTTTTGGTTTTGTTTTCAAGAGTGTCAGCTCTGGCATTCTCCCCATTACACTGGAAGTGGGAGGGGGGACCTAGCACGTGTCTGTGGAACTGATTGTGCACGGAGTCGGGGCCTGTGATGCAGTTAGTGAGAGAGGCCGTGCGCTGCAGTGAGGGGAGCTCGTGCTTTGCCCCCTGTCAGTACGGAATCGCCATGGGCCAGTCATAGCGGTTCCCCCACTGATAAAGTCACTGCTAATCATTTCAGGGGTGACCTAATGCCTAAGACATTGTTTAATAAATAGAGACTATTTAAACTTAAATTGGACTGTTGATTAGAAATGTGAAGCTCTGACTTCCGTCTCAGCATTCTGACTGACAAGCCGTTTGACCTCAGGTAAGTCCTTTGTGTCTCTGGGGCTAGTGTGCTTGCGTGTCAGGTGGTGCAGCGGACCTTAGTCTCTGAGGTTCCTTGGGGACATGGCCAGATGGATAGAGAAGACCATTTTCATTCATCTTTGGATACCAACACCATCGCCTGGGCTAAACATTTTTTGAATAAATGATTGAGTTTGCTGCTGTGTATATTTATCACTCCAGTCATGGTTACATAATTATATATAAATATAGAATAATTGCGAACTTATTTGTTTAGGTCTGTGAACATTTATAAATGGAAATATTGACTTTTTTGCAGTTTGTCCCCAAGCAGTCTGATATATACCTTTATCTCTAAAAATTCATTCATATGTATATGTGTGTGTAGAGCTAGATTAAATGTATAAAACATTAAAGTTAGAAATGATCAAGGTGCCAGAATATGCATTTTTGAAGGCCTCTTGCTTTATAATTATTTATGTTTTATTATGTAGATATGATGCTCAGGATAGCTTGGCCAACAACCACAAAAAATGCTGTTGGCAGCTTCTAGGTTTAAAAAAAAAAAAAAAACAGTGTAGAAAATTAGGGAAAAATAACAACCAAAAGGGGGCTTTCAAGGTTTTAGGTTTAAATTTAACACAACAGCTGTGTTTGGGTCTGTAGGGGTACTTGAGTCATGCTGTCTCCTGCTGTGGTTTGCCTGCCCTTTTATGAGCCAGGAGTGTGTTAAATAGAGATACAGATACTGCCTTCTGCAATGCAGCCTCTGGAAGTGGCCCCTGGAATGCCACAGTGCCCTGGTGGCCTGGCCTGCAAGACCCTTGTCAGTGTCTGGGGCAGTTTAAAGCTGGCCAGTGCAGTATGTGAGGCTTTGCATGTGGCTGTGGTCTGTTGCTGACAGAGTTCTTCAAGAACATAGCACAGTCTTTTCCTCTGCCGTTAATTATAAGATACACCATGGTTTTATGTTCCACTAAGAAATAATCTGGACAATTAAGTTATGGTAAAATGCTCTTATTCATTAGAATGTTTGTTTTATATTTATTGGAAGAGCTGGATTGGAAAGGAAAGTTCAAGTGAAATAAATCGGTTGTGATATTCTTGAAACTTAATCCCATTCAGAGTCGAAGTCTGAATTACTTCTGACTCCAAGTTGTCCATGTCAGTGTATTTCCACACACTCTGACCCTCTGTGCCATTGTAAGTGCTAGAGATGTGGCACTTCTCAAACGAGTGCCTTACCGTTGACTCTGAGTTTTCTTCCAAGCTGCTGACACTTTGCATGTTTCGATGTGATTGCTTTCTTGATCTTTCAGAGTGTCATGAACTATGTTATGACTGCCACGTGGCCCGCAGCACCATAAGGTGCCATTGATATCAGAACTATTAAAATGTGAATAAGTGTGTCTTAGAATCAGTGGACGATGGCTGTAGGGTATATTACCTGTGAAAGGGTCTTGGACCGAGCACTCAGTGACCAAAGGTTAACAGTGGAGGTATGGAGTTTGGGGTATTTTTCTTCATTCTACCTCATGTGTGTCCAGCCTTCTGGCTTCTCTGAGGCACGTTGGAAGAAGAATTGTCTTGGGCCACACATCAAATACACTAACAGCAGCTGATGAGTTAAGAAAAAGTCACAAAAAAATCTCATGATGTTTTAGGAAAGTTTACAAATTTGTCTTGGGCTGCATTCAATGTTGTCCTGGGCCGTGGGCCATGGGTAGGACAAGCTTGTACATGGTTAGCACCGTAGCTAAGGATATTGTTTCACATGCAGTCACTATTATTCTCATCATTTTAATGTACAATTCTCTTTTCCCTTTTATGGAAAATCTTAATGGAGAGTTTAACCTGAAAAGATAGCCCTGTTTTCTCCTGTTGAAACATCTTTGAAGCATCAAACTTAAAACATCCATATTAACGGTTATGTGTAAATTATAAGGGATACAAAGATGAGTGAGGCTTGTTGCTCTCAAGGTATTGATTAAACGAGAAATGGGAATAAAGAGAACTAACGAGTTAGCAAGGTCTTGTGAGAGTGTCATTATGGGCAATAAAGCATTTATTCTGTTCCCTATACTTACGTAGGTAAAAGTAAACCTCCAATTTTTTTTTTTTTATGGAAGACCACCATAATAGAGCAAGTAAATAGTACTGAACAACTAAGTAGGATCAAACTGTTGGACACTATTTCCCTGGGATTTATTGTTTGTTTGCCTTATTGAAGGTCATTTATGCATTTAAAGAAACGTGCCAACTAAGTACGTATGATCCTGGGTTACAGCTGAATCAGGTCTCCCCACAACACTTAACAAGACGTGTGTGAACAATTGGCAAAATAGCGTAGGGTCTGTATTATATGGCTGTTATATGGCTGTTAATTTCTTAATTTTGACCATTATATTGTAGTTATGTAACAGATTGTCCTTGTGTTTTAAAAATCACATAAGAACATTGAGGGGTGAAAGGCATCATGTCTGGCACTTATTGTTGCATGCTTCACCAGAAAATTAGGTATGTGTGTGTAGAGAGAGAGAATGATCACATAGATCTGGTGACATGTTAATTGGGACATCTGGGTGAAGGGTACATGTGGACTTTTTTGTAGTAGTCATGCAACTTTTTGTAAGTTTGAAATGATTTAAAAGAAAAAAGCTATGACATGAAAGACTTGCTAAAATTTCATATGTTAAATATATACCAAAATATTAGATGTCTAATACTTCATTCAAGTCAGCACATGTATTTTATGTGTCTTTAAGGCAGATAGATGCATATTTTAAAAAACCTCTTGGCAGAAACTAGCCAAATGCCCTCAGTCGGGTTCCTGGCTGTTGTTGGTTTGGACACCCCGCAGTGCTCTCTCACTTTGTGGATTTATGGGTATTTTGTTTATTATTGCTGATCTCCAAATACTCCATCATTGTTTCTGAGAGGTTTTGAATGGGGGACAGTTTCCCACTTACCCTTTGATAGTGAATTCCCAGTGATGGATGCGGAGGTATTTTGATGATTTAATTAAAAAAGGTGTCCTCGTGTTACTTTCTGGACCATCCCTTACAATCCCTGCTCTGCACCTGCCTCTTCACCCTTCCCTTACTTGTCACCCCTCCCTTCTCTTCTCCATCAGGCCAGATTCAGCTTGAAAACAGTAAACTTCTGCTTCTTCCTGGAAGCCCTCCCTGGCCATTCCCATGGCATTGATCACTTCTTCCTCAGCCCATACCACACACAGTTTGCATAGTTATTTTATTGTGTTATGTTGTTCTCAGTGATGGATTAAAATGATTGTTGCTTTGTGGTCATTTAAAATTATGTGTACATGCCCTTTTCCCAGCCCCAGTGTCAGAATACTGGCAGGTACCAATGGCTTCTCTTCCTCCCTGAATTTATCCCTGCACCTCATGGCTGCTGTCTCCATAACCACTTCTAATCGATTCTGTCTGAGTGGCATCTTACTGGATTCAGACTTACAGCTGCTGTTTGACTTTCTCGCTTCTTGTCTGTATCTCTCCTCTCCTCTATTTAACCTCCAGTCTGTGAGGATTAAGTTTGTTTGATTGATTGTTTTTGCTTGCATTAATTAGTTGAGGTAGTAGTCTCATAACTTATCTAATTTACTATTTTTAATTTCAGATATTACAAAATGTATTTTCTACCTCTGATTAGATCTGTTATGGTTAAAATGTGTAAAACATACTTGAACAATAAAGCATTCCAACATAACTTATAAATGTGTTATATTCTGTGGTGAAGATAAAGTGACGAGACCAGGTTTTGCTTGAGGATAAACCACATTTGCATCTTTAATAGTATAACTTATTGTTTCTTTTAATTTCAGCTCAGGTAAGGTAACTTCCTTGAGTGATTAAAAATTTAGATGATTTTATAAAATAATGAGTTTGGTTCATATCTTAATTGCCATTTTTATTTTTCTGGAGTAACCTTTAAAAATTACCTGAGGACAAGATGTTTTATGGGCGTAGGAGAATAAAAAGGTAAAATAACACCTTTACTTTTGTTTTTACCCTGAAACTGTTTTCTGGTTAAATTCTTTAGAGAACATTGGTATACTGACTTATATAGTCTGTGAACTCTGGCATCTTTACCCTAATCTGGCATCATTTGATTCTGGTGTTTTATACATTATGACATCCCAACAACCCTAAAGGATTCAGAAATGAGGAAACTGAGGCTCTGAGAGGTTAAATGACTTACTTTGGGCCACAGGTAACAGCAGCTGGACGGAGCTTGCATCTTCACTGCCGACTTGTGCACTCTGCTGGATTAGAGGTTCTTAACCTTTTTTGTGCCGTGTTTGGCATTCCGGTAAAGCCTATGGATCCATTCTCAGAATAATGTTTTTTAAATATATAAAACATGTAGCATTACAAAGGCACCCAATTTTAATGACATTTTCAAAATACTAAAAATAAATTTGTAATACAGGAAGATATTTAAACGGACAGGTGGTGTTGGGCAAAATATCTTAGGATATTTTGAGATGCCTGAAACTATTGTAATCTGTTATAAAAATACGTGATTTGTGTAGGTAAGAAAACCACAGGGATTGTAGCTATTACTAGTTGATTTTGCTCTATCATCATACTTGAAGGAAATGCTTACTTTCATTTAGAAGTTAGGAGTTCCCTGGTGGTGTAGTGGCTAGGGTTTGGCGCTGTCATTTAGAAGTTAGTGAAAATAAAGATTTTTTTTCTATCCAAACCTCTTGAATGCTCAGGTTAGCAACTCCTGCATTAGACCATATTGTCTCTCATGTCAGTATACATTTATGTCACCTGCTGGTTCTGACACAAAATAAAGGCACTAATAAAGGTTAAATAAATAAACTGTATGGGACAAAATATGTGCTAACGATATAAGGCCTCATAAGTAAAAAAAGAATAATGAAGGTATCCCATTTATTGTGAGATTCTTGAGGGTAAAATTAAAGTTCACTTAAGTGTTAAATGACTGGAACCTGTAATTGTAGATTATAAATTGTAAATTATTTGTGTTTCTTAGGGTTCTTGTGAGTTGTATGCATGCCTCTCCCTTAAAGGTAAAAAGATTCTACAGTAGACTCTCAGTTAACTGGCATCCATGGGGATCGGTAGATGCCAGGTAAGTGTAAGTAAAGTAAAGTGGAAATTAAAGTTAATTCCCGTTAAGTGGAAATTAAGCATCCGGCACTCATAAGCAACCAGCAAAGTTTTTACTGGTAATGGAGAGTTTACTGTACTGTTAGGGTTTGGTGTTTTGTTCCTTAAAAAGCATTAGCCTTCTGTATTTTGGCTCCATTTGGGCAGTTTGTTTTAATGGGGGTGACTGACTCTCATTGAGGGCTTCGGTTCTCATCAGTGATGACTGGGACGCAGGGCACAGGCAGGACCTGAAGTAGAATTTACAGAACAATGCAAATGGCTGGCCTGGGCATTATGAAAAGATTTGTGTTACTGCTTTTTAACCCTTCATCAGCTGTTAGACTTGACAGCTTAAGTGTATTGTGGTTATTTCTGTCCTCACCTGACACCCCCTTCTACTAGTTTGTTAGTTAAATAGGAGGTGACCACGAACAAACATTTCAGTTCCCTGCCTTGGTGGGGAATAGGTTGGCTCTTTCTTAACTGTTAGGGCCCCTCTGTCTGACTCAGCTGTGGCTCCAGAGATACTAAGTAACTTGGTTGGCGTTGACAGGAAAAGGTTTAGTCAGCGGGAGAAGACCCCTTTGCACGTGGACCACTGAACAGGGTTGTAGTCCGCCCGTTTCAGGAAGCACGTGGCTTTGCTTTACCCAGCTGCCTCCCGGGTCTGAGCTGTGAAAGTGAGAGGCTCCCTCTTCAGCCTCCCCGCCCCCACCCCCAGGAGGAAGCTGGAGCGGAATGGAGCAGGTGCTTCCGGTCACCTCCGTGCTTCTCGCTCCCAAGTCAGTCCTGAGAAAGCACCTGCTGGGCTTCTCGTCTGCCATGTACATGCTCTCCCTCTTCTCTTTCCAACCTCTCATTTATTTTTCTAATCAGTGCCCACTTTCTGTATCTTGTGCATGTCGTTTGAAGAGCTGTGGGCCCAAATTTCTGTAACAGGCTTTGACTTTCATAGGGCTGGGGAATGCTCTTTAACTCCTCATTACTGGAGGTCACATCATTTTTAAATTGGCTTAGAAGTTGGAAAGTACATTTTTTTTCTTAGTAGTACCTCTTTTATAATGATTTTTTTTTTGTATTAATAAGACCCTGTCCCTCCATTAACTTTTATTTTGTTGCGTCCTCATTAGGAAGCTTCTGAATCCTAAACACATAAGCATTTATCTGATTATAGGGGAAGTTTGAAAGACTTCCTTTCTGCTTAGGTTGGAATTTTGTGCCATTCTAAAGCAGTATTTCCCAACTGGGGACTTGGATGACAATGTTCTGGAGAGCACATTGCTGTTAAAAGCTCTAATGAAGGGTATTTTAGTTTCTATTAACAAATCAACCAATGAAAACAGTTATTTAAATATTTCCTCTGTGTGTCGAATGAGTTTTGTGATTGTTAGTGGAGATTGGGCAAATGCTTTATTACCTGTATTCCTTCCTGCCATGGAGAGTAGCCATTTGTGCAGTTTAATGTTTTTATTTATAGCCATGTAGAATTGAATTTATACTCATAATGGGTTACTGGTTAAAGCGTGGGAGCATATGAGTTACTGATGATGAAAAGCAGGTTAATGAACATCATGAAAATGATTATAGTTCTGAAAATTAGCTTTAAGATGCTTTTCACTAGATTAGTAAGCTGTATTCTTTTGATAAAAACTCTCATATAGCACATTGAGGTGTGTATAATATTTTAATACTTAATGTTAAAAAGAAAAATATGGTGATAATTCTTTTCAGTTTAGCTTTTAATTTACTGGGAATAAAAACTATCCTTCCCCAAATGTATTTGCATTTTCAAATAACACCCTGATATCTTGTCATTTGGAAGTAAAACACAAAAGGTCTAAAATTAAACCACTTAATTTACTTAACTGTAAAGTGTAAGAATTCTGAACATTAGGTCATGAAAGTGTTTTTTGTCTATTTTTTGATACTGTATTTTAAAATACTATTGGTTTCCAAACCAAACATAATAGAATGTTGTGTTTGAAAATTTATTTTGCATAATTAAAGACTGGAACAAGTTGAATTTTGTCTTGATATATTATAAATGCTCCAAAAAGGTTATTGCAATAAACCTTTGTTATGATCTTAATAATATCAGTAATTTAAAATCAAATGCCTTGAAATCACTTTAACATACAAATTGCAGATTGTTTAAAAAGTTGCCAAAGGATTTTTCAAGATTGCAGTTTTGGGAGAGGACTTGCAGTTCCAAAAGCGTTGAGAAGTGCAGTCAGTCGTCTGTTGGAATGTGTGTAGGCTGAAGATTTCTGGGAAGGGACGGTAACCCTCTTCCCAGTTTCTGCGGTGGGGCACGATTGTCTGGACACGTGCGTGCATCAGCACGGTCCAGAGCCAGATTAAAGTGACTTCGGCTGTGTGTAGGCCCTGCTTGGTTCCCCGTGTTATTGCAGAGTTGACTGTAATAATGAGTATCACCTCATGGGGATACCAAGATCCCTACTTCTTTCTGGAGTGAGCACGGTTTGGCTAAAAGAGGTCGCTGGTTGTCTGGAGGTAGCAAACCATGGAGGACTCCCTCAGCGGTTTTCTCTGCATGGGAAACCCGTGGAGGTCTGTCCCGCGTGATGAGGAGGTTTGAAGTAGCAGGAATTGTGAATACTGAAAGGGAAGTCTAAGAAACTTGGAGAGACTCCAAGGGATTGTAGAAGTACAATTATTGCTCATTAAAAAATAATGGATGTATTTCAACCAAGCCTGTGATATGAATATGTTTAAGAGGACTATATAGTTCTCCATTTATATCTGTTATAAAATTGGACATGCTCTTTTGAAAAGATAGTGCCCCTGGGTATAATTTGCATTTCTTAAGAATGTAGCAAATCCGTTACTACATGTTTTTTTTTTGTTTGTTTGTTTGTTTGTTTTTTTTTTAATTCATTTTTATTGTTAGACTTATTGGGGTGACATCTGTTAGCAAGGATTACATAGGTTTCAGGCATACAATTC
>PVJL010017997.1:0-17005 GCA_004026885.1 Lyroderma lyra
ATTTGTATTGATTCGTGGGAGAAGTGCCTGTTTAGTTCTTCTGCCCACTTTTTAATTGGGTTGTTTGATTTTCTGTTGTAAAGTCTAATGTGTTCTTTATATATTTTAGATATTAGACGCTTATCTGATGCGATATTTGCAAATATTTTCTCCCATTCATTTGGCTGTCTCTTAGCCTGGTTGATGGTTTCTTTTGCTGAGCAGAAGCTTTTTAGTTTGATTTAATCTCATTTATATATTTTTGCTATTACTTCCCTTGACTTTGAGGTCAGGTACATGAAATCTTCCTAGAATCCTCGCTCTATAAGTTTAGTACTGAGGTTTTATACTATACAGTTTATTGTTGAAGGTCTGATATGAAGGTCTTTAATCCAGTTTGAGTTAAATTTTTTCATATGGAAAGAGTTCACAGCTCAGGTTCATTCTTTTGCATATGTTTTTCCAGTTTTCCCAGCACCACCTACTAAAGAGGCTGTCTTTTCCCCATTGTATGTTTTATGCTCCTTTATCAAAAATTATTTGTCCTTAAATTTGTGGGTTTATTTCTGGGTTTTCAGTTCTATTCTATTGGTCTATATTTCTGTTTTTCTGCCAGTTCCAAGCTGTTTTGACCTTTGATGCTTTGTAATATAAATTAAAGTCAGGGAATGTAATGCCACCAGCCTTATTCATTTTATGTAATATAGCTTTGGCAATTCGAAGTCTTTTATGGTTCTATATAAATTTACTAATTCTCTTATTTCACAAAAGTATGATTGTGCGATTTTAATGAGTATTACATAAAATCTGTAGATTGCCTTGGGCAAAATGGCAATTGTAACAATATTAAGTTTTTCTACCATGAACAGGGGCTATTTTTCCACCTCTTAAGGTCTGTTCCAATTTCTTCCAAAAATGTCTCATAGTTTTCCATGTATAAGTCTGACACGTTCTTTGGTAAGTTAATTACCAGGTGTTTCATTCTTTTTGTTATGATAGCAAAGGGAATTCGGTCCCTCATTTTTTTTTTCCTGCGGATTCGTTGTTTTTATATAGGAATGGTTTTGATTTTTTTACATTGATTTTATATCCTGCGACTTTACTATATTTGTTTATTGTTTCTTAAATTTTTCTGGTGGAATCTTTGGAATTTTTTTATATAAAGAATCATGTCAACTGCAAATAGTGACCATTTGACCTTTTCTTTCCTAATTTAGACACCTTTGATTTTTTTCTCTTGCCTGATCACTGTGGCTAGAACTTCCAGTAGTATATTAAATAGCAGTGGTGACAGGAGGCATCCCTGTTTTGTTCCTGAATTTAGGGGAAGAGGCTTCAGCTCTTCTGCATATAGTATGATGTTAGCTGAGGGCATGTCATAGATGGTCTTTATTACGTTGAGATACTTTCCTTCTATACATATCTTATTTAGTGTTTCAATCATAAATGGATGTCTTATCTTATTGAAAACGTTCTCTGTATCAATTCAAATGACCCTATACCCTTTATCTTTGATTTCGTATATGTGGTGTATCACATAGATTGATTTTCCAATTTGATCCATCCTTGTGCTCCCGGGGTGAATCCTACATGATCATGATGTATGATCTTTTGATGCATTGTTGTATTCTTTTTCCAAATATTTTTTGTAGGATTTTTGCATTTGTATTCATCGAAGATATTGGTTGATAGTATCATTTTTGTGGTATTGTCTATGCCAGACTTTGATGTTAGGGTAACGTTGGCCTCATAGAATGATTTAGGAAGTATTGCTTCCTCTTCATTGTTTTGAAAGAGTCTGAGAAGGACAGGCATTAATTCTTCTTTGAATGCTTGGTAAAACTCACTGGTGAAACGATCTGGTCCATGGCTTTTGCCTGTAGGGAGATTATGGATTGTCATTTTAATCTCTTCACTATGAATTGGTCTATTTAGATTATTGATATCTTCTTGGTTCAATCTAGGTAAGCTATCAGGTACTAGAAACTTGTCCATTTCTTCTAGGTTGATAAAATTAGTGGCATAAAGTTCTTCATAAGATTTTCATTAATCCTATGTATTTCTGTGGTATCAGTGGTAATTTCTCTCCTTTCATTTCTAATTTTAGATAATTGTTTCCTTTCTTTTCATCCTTTGATTAGTCTCGCCAAGGTTTTGTCAGTTTTGTTGACTTTCTCAAAGAACCAGCTCTTTGTAATATTCATTTTATCTATTGTCCTCCTGTTCTCTAATTGGTATAGCTCTGCTTTAATTTTTATTTTTTCTTTTCTTCTGCTGACTTTGGGTTTTGTGTGCTCTTCTATTACTAGTTCTTTAAGATGGTATGTTAAGTTGTTTCCTTGTGATTTTATTTGTTTCTTAAGACAGGCCTGTATTGATATAAATTTCCTTCTTGTCACTGCTTTCGCTGTGTCCCAATAATTCTGGTATGTTTTGTTTTCAATGTCAGTTATTTGTATATATTTTTTACTCTCATCTCTTATTGTTCTTTTACCCAGTCCTTTTTAAATGAGCGTTCTTCATCTCCATTTATGTGTTTTTTCTGCTTTCCTTTTACAGTTGATCTCCAATTTCAAAGCATGGTGTGCTGAGGATACAGATGGTATAATTTCAATCTTCTTGAATTTCGTGAGGCTACTTTTGTGTCTCAGCATGTGGGATATCTTTGAGAAAGTTCCATGTGCCCTAGAAAAGAACAAATAGTCTCCTTTTGCTGGATGAAGTGTCCTGCAAATATCAATTATGGCCAATAGCTGTAATGTGTCGTTCAGTGCTGATGTTTCCTTATTTATTTTCTGTTTGGATGATGTGTATATGGCTGTTAGTGCGGTGTTGAAATCTCCCACAATGATTGTGTATTCATCAGTTTCTCCTTTCAAATCTGCCAGTAGTTTCTTTGTCTATTTTGCTGCATCCTGGTTAGGAGCATATATATTAATTAGTGTCTAATAGTATTGTTGTTGTATTGTGCCTTTTATCAATATGTAATGTCCATCTTTGTCTTTTACTATCCCTTTTAACCTGATGTTTATTTTATTCAGTATAAGCATGGCAACTCCTGCTTTCCTCTGGTTACCATTTGGTTGAAGTATTGTTTCCCATCCTTTCACTCTGAGTCTGTGTTTGTCCTTATGGCTGAGGTGTGTTTCCTGGAGACAGCACAGAGATTGATTCTGTTTTTGAATCTAATCTGCTACTGTGTGTCTTTTTATTGGTGAGTTGAGCCCATTAACATTTAGACTGACGATCGATATAAGAGGATTTTATTTGACCATTAGTTATTTCTTTGTTTGATTTGTTTTATTTTTGTTTCTTTCCTGTTGCCCCAACTTTGTTCCATTTTTCCTCATGTTTTGTGTCAGGTCGTACAGACTCCTTCAGTATTTCTTGGAGTACTGCCCTTGTTATGGCAAATTCCCTCAGCTTCTGTGTGTCTGAGAAGGTCTTTATTCCACTTTCATATCTGAAAAATAATTTTGCTTGATAAATTATCTTTGGCTATAAGTTACTCTCTTTTCAGTTTTTGTATATTGGATTCCACTCTCTTCTGGCTTGCTGCATTTTCTGCTGAGAAATATGATGCCATCCTGAAGGGTTATCCTCTAAAAATTATAGTTCTTGTTTCCCTGGCTGCCTTGAGAATTGACTGTTTCTCTTTAATTTTGGATATCTTTAGCACCATGTGTCTTGGAGAAGATCTGTTAGGTTCCCCGAATCGAGGGGACCTGTTTTCTTCTTGCACTTGGGGTTACAGATCTTTCCATAGGTTTGGAAAGTTCTCATCTACTATTTGTTTGAGCGTGCTCTCTGTAGAATGCTCTACCCTTCTTCGATTTCTATTATCCTGATGTTGTTTTAGTCTCATGAAATCAGATTGTTCTTGTAGAATTCTTTCAATCCTTTTGTTTCTATATTCCCTCATTTCGTCTTTCTTAGCTATTCCCATGTTCTGATCTTCAATATCACTAATTATTTCCTCCATGTGGTTGACCCTGTTTCCTATGGCAGTATTTAGTTTCTCATTTTTTTTATTGTGTTATTTATCTCTCACATTTCTATGTCAATCTTCCTTAGGGTTTTAATTTATTTGTTCAATTGTCCCTTTTGTGCTTGGAGTTATGTTTATGTCATTCATTTCCATTTTTATGTTGTTTACCTCAGCCATAGTGCTCTGCTAGTATGTTTTCATTTGTCTCAGATCCTTTAGAATTGCTACTAGAAATTCTCTGTCACTTATTCCAGAACCTTCTAGATCTAAGATGCTGTCTTGATAAATTTTCTGATATTTTTGAGGTGTTTCAGTTTTAAGAAATTCATCCTGTGTGCTGGGTTCTTCCTCATTGACATGAGTGCATTATGTTCAGTAGTAGTGCACCAAAGCCCAGATTGGTACTTTTGTGGAGTCTTGGTTTAGGGCAGACACAAGGTGGCACTGTGGGTGGCAAGTCTATTTCTTATTTCTGGACTCTGGCTACATTTGGAGTCAGTGTGCATCTGTCATGGTCCCTTCACTTCCTGTATTTAGTTGGTTGGGGAGGATGTAGGAAAGGAAAGATGCCAAGAAAAGGCTCACTGGGACTACTCCTCCTTCTGCCCTATGCTGGGGAAGCTGGGTGATGCGAACCAAGGCTGCTCCTGCTGGCTGGGGCGAATGCTATCAAAACCGCCTTTCTTTCCAGGCCTGCTCCAGCGACCAAGTGTTGGGGCAGAGTCTGTGGACTCGAACTGCTTTTAGGAGCCAGGGCCATTCGAGCATGCATACCCACAAGTCCGAAGCTGTTGTTTTGACCCCGTGGTAGAAAGGAGTCAATTTGTTTTTGTAGCGGGTGGTATGGGAACTGCAGCCCCATGCAGGAGCCACACGAGCAGTGCCAGCAGCAGGTCAACCTTCACAGCGGGCAGGAATGGAAGCCGCAGCCTTGTGCAGGAGTCGTGCGCTGTCTGCTTGGCTGCCGGTTAGCCCCGGCAGTGGGCCGCAATCAGGAACTTCAGGCAGTGACCAGGAGCCCCAGCCCTGCGCAGGAGCTGGGCATGCCTGCGTTGTGTTTCCCAAGAGAGCCTAGAGCCACAAAGTCGTCTCTGCAGTTCAGAATCCTTGCTCTGCCCTGCTAACACTCAAAAGTTACAGAGGCTGGCTCCCAACCTCTATCCCCAACTCACCGCTCCAAATTTCAGCTACCGAGCCCAGCTCCCCAATGACTCCCACTGTTCTACCACTTTTCTAGGGATTTTCCTTTGTCACCGCTTGTCCTCTCCACATCCCATGCACTGCACTGCTCCTGGATGGTCACCCAAGATCGAGTCCTGTTGCTACCTGTCTTTGATTTCTCCCCTCTCTCCGACTCACCCATTTTTCTTCAAACTTCAGGTGTTTACTTGCAATACATGGATTTATCAGCTGCAGTTTTTGTCACTCAGAGTCCTCTTTCTTGGATCCTGGGGGCCGTTCAATAGTGTTTTCTGGGAGAGGTTTTAGGGACCTCCTCTCCAGTCACCGTCTTGCCCTCCAAACTACTAGCATTGAAAAGATTTTTATGAACATCATCAAAATTAAAAGGATATATTTTATTTGTGGAAGCAGCAACAGTTAGCCATGTAAATGTGTTCTCTTCTGGTTATTGGATGACCCTGACTATTGACAGAATGTGAAAAGTTCATGAGGAATCAGAAAATCCACGTTGGAAAGTTTTATTCAAAGAGAGAAGTATGGGCATGGCAGATTAATGTAGCAGGGTCCAAGGCACACAGTTGTCCTGAACTTTGGGTTAGCTATTCTTATACAGTACGTACAGGCAGATTCTTCAATATCAAGATGTGGTCACCTGTAAAAAATCACAGGTAGAATTGGGCCACAATAAACATTTCCTTGCAGCTAGCCAAGCTCAGGTAAGCTTGTTTTCGAAGATCATACTCAGTGTAGACAGAGCTGTAGCCATATGAGTTCTTTTATTTGTAGCTAACTAAGCTCAGCTAAACCTGGTTCCTGCTAGCCCCCTCAAGTTTATTTGTATTAACGCTTTTGCTGTCTAATCACTATCATTTGCACAAATTTCCAATTCCTTCTTGAGAACATGTGGGACACTTAAAAACAATCACTATGTTGGATTTCATTAAACATCTAACTTTATTTCAACTTTCAAATGAAATTAAAACCTGGCACTTTACTGTGAAGAATCAAATTTCTATAAAATAAGTGTGTCATCTTTTAGAATTTTCCTAAGAAAAAGCAAAAGAAAAATCAGGATTTACCAAGCAAAGGACTAACAGAACTTGGAGTAAAATAGAAGTGTTGAGTTAAACAGGTGTTTTGAATTATCAATTTGATGAAAGGACAATCGTTTACATAAGTGGTATCTAACACTTTGGCTTCCCTAGGGCACATTGGAAACAGAATTGTCTTGGGTAACACATAAAATCCACTAGTACTAACAATAGCTCATAAGATATAACATGAAAATGCCACAAAATATTACATTTAAAGTATTTGTATTGGGCTACATTCAAAGCCATCCCAAGCCACAGGTTGGTCAGGCCTGCCTTATATGAAGCTTGTTGGATTTTACTTCTAAAACATTGGAAGAAAATTTTTAAAATTCATTTTTATTGTTAGACTTATTGGGGTGACATCTGTTAGCAAGGATAACATAGGTTTCATGCATACAATTCTACAGTGCATTGTCAACTTATTGTATAATAAGTTCACCACCCAGTGTGAGTTCTCTTTCCATCACCTTATATTTAGCTAAAACTCCGTCCTACCACACCACCTCCCCTTTTTCCCCTCCCTAACCGACTCATTCCCAAATAAACATTGAACTATTGATTATGACCATGGGTTGGTTGTATGTTTGTTCATTTCTTATCTCTTTGTTACTTTCACTTTTATATTCCGCACATGAATGAAGTCATACAGTTCTTTGTTTTTTCTGTCTGACTTATTTCACTAAGTATAATGCTCTTCAGGTCCATCCATTGTGTTGCAAATAACACTATTTCATCTTTTCTTGAAGCTGAGTAACATTCCATTGTGTATATGTACCACAGCTTCTTTATCCAGTCATCTGTCGCAGGGCATTTTGGTTGTTTCCATGTTATGGCCACTGTGAACAGCGCTGCAATGAACATTGGGGTACATAAGTCTTTGTGGACAAAGGTTTTCAGGTGTTTTGGGTAGACCCCCAGAAGAGGGATTGCTGGGTCAAATGGGAACTCCATTCCCAGTTTTCTGAGGAACCTCCACCCTGCCTTCCATAGTGTTTGTAACAGCTTTCATTCCCACCAGCAGTGTACCAGAGCCCCTTTTCCTCCACATCTTCTCCAGAAGTTGTTATTTCTTGTCTTGTTGATAATAGCCATTCTAACAGGTGTGAGGTGAAACTTCATTGTGATTTTGAATCCATTTCCCTGATAGCTAATGAGGTTGAGCAGTTTGTCATGTGTCTGCTGGCCATCTGTACTTCTTCGTGGGAGAAGTGCCTGTTTAGTACTTCTACCCAGTTTACAATTGGGTGGTTTGTTTTTGTGTTATTAAATCTTATTCTTTCTTTATATTTTTTAGATATTAGACCCTTATATGATGCGTTATTTGCAAATATTTTCTCCCATTCAATTGGCTGTTTCCTTTTTTTGTTGATGGTTTCCTTTCCTGTGCAGAAGCTTTTTAGTTTCATAAAATCCCATTCACTTGTTTTTGCTTTTATTTCCCTTGCCTTTGAGGTCAGGCTCATGAAGTCTTCCTTGAGTCCTAGGTCTATAAGTTTAGTACCAATGTTTGCTTCTATACAGTTTATTTTTGCAGGTCTTATATGAAGGTCTTTAATCCATTTCAAGTTAGTTTTTGCATACGGAGAGAGTTCACAGCTCAAGTACATTTTTTGCACATATCATTCCAGTTTTCTCAGCACCACTACTAAAGAGGCTGACTTTTCCTCCTTGTATGTATTTGCTCCTTTACCGGAAATTATTTGTCCATAAATTTGGGGTTTATTTCTGGGTTTTCAGTTCTATTCCACTGGTCTATATTTCTATTCTTCTGCCAGTACCAAGCTGTTTTGACTATTGATGCTTTGTAATATCAATTGAAGTCAGGGAATGTAATGCCACCAGCCTTACGCTTTTTATGTAGTATTGCTTTGGCAATTCGAGGTCATTTGTGGTTCCATATAAATTTACTGATTCTTTTTTCTATTTCATGAAAGTGTGATTGTGGAATTTTCATGGTATTGCATGAAATATGTAGATTGCTTTAGGCAGCACGTCCATTTTAACAAGGTCAAATTTTCCTATCCATGAACAGGGGATATATTTCCCCCTCTTAAAGTCTGTTTCAATTTCTTTCAAAAGTGTCTTTTACTTTTCTTTGTATAAGTGTGACACTTTCTTCATTATCTTAAATCGCAGGTATTTCATTCTTTTTGTTTTGATAGCAAATGGAATTGATACCCTCATTTCTTTTTCTGTGGATTTGTTGTTGGTATATAGGAATGCTGTTTCAATTTTTACATTTATTGTGTATCCTGTGAGTTTACTATATTCGTTTATTGCTTCTAATACTTTCCTGGTAGAATCTTTGGAATTTTTTATATAAGGCATCATGTCATCGGCAAATAGTGACAATTTGACCTCTTCTTTCCAAATTTGGATAATTTTGATTCCTTTCTCTAGCCCGATTGCTCTGCCTAAGATTTCCATTACTATATTCAATAACAGTGGTGACAGGCGGCATCCCTGTCTTGTTACTCATTTTAAGGGAATAGGCTTCAGCTTTTTCCCCATTGAGTATGATGTTGCCGAGGCCTTGTCATATATGGCATTTATTATGTTGAGAATGCTTTCCTTCTATACCTATTTTATTTAGTGTTTTTATCATAAATGGATGCTGTATCTTGTTGAAAGATTTATCTGCATCAATGGGAAATGGTTATATGTTCTGTATCTTTGCTTTTGTTTATGTGGTGTATCACATAGTTTGATTTTCGTATGTTGAACCCTCCTTGTGCTCCTCGGATGAATCCCACTTGATTTGGTGTATGATCTTTTTGCTGCATCGCTATATTCTGTTTGCTAATATTTTGTTTAGAATTGTTGCATCTGTGTTCATCAGAGATATTGGTCTATGGATTTCGTTTTTGTGTTGTCTTTGCCACGTTTTGGTATTGGAATAATGTTGGCCTCCTAAAACGAGTTAGGAAGTATTGCATTTTCTTTAATTTTTTGGAGGAGCCTGAGGAGGATAGGTGTTTATTATTCATTGAATGCTTGGTAAAACTCACTGGTGAAACGATCTGGTCCATGCCTTTTGACTTTAGGGAGATTATGGATAGTCATTTTAATCTCTTCACTATGAATTGGTCTATTCAGATTACCTAGATCTTCTTGGTTCAATCTAGGTAAGCTATAAGGTTCTAGAAACTTGTCCATTTCTTCTAGGTTGTTAAATTTAGTGGCATAAAGTTCTTCAAAAGATTTTCTTATACTCCTATGTATTTCTGTGGTATCAGAGGTAATTTCTCCCCTTTCATTTCTAATTTTGGATACTTGTGTCCTTTCTTCTCATCCTTTGATTAGTCTCGCCAAGGTTTTGTCAATTTTGTTGACTTTATCAAAGAACCAGCTCTTTGTAATATTCATTTTTTCTGTTGTCCTCCTGTTTTCTAATTGATATAGCTCTGCTTTAAATTTTATTATTTCTTTCTTCTGCTGACTTTGAGTTTGTGTGCTCTTTTATTTCTAGTTCTTTAAGATGGTATGTTAAGTTGTTTCCCTGTGAGTTTTCTTTTTTCTTAAGACAGGCATGTATTGGTATAAATTTCCCTCTTTTCACTGCTTTCGCTGTGTCCCAATAATTCTGGTATGTTGTGTTTTCCTTGTCAGTACTTTGTATATATTTTTTAATCTCATCTTTCATTATGTTTTTATCCTGTCCTGTTTCAATGAGCTCTTCTTATTCTCCATGTATATGTGTTTTTTTCTTCTTTCTTTTTACAATTGATCTACACTTTCAAAGCATGGTGTTCTGAGGATACACATGGTATGATTTCAATATTCTTGAATTTGCTGAGGCTACTTTTGTGTCCAGCATGTGGGATATCTCTGAAAATGTTCCATGTGCACTAGCAAAGAAGGAATAGTCTCCTTTTGCTGGTTGAAGTGTCCTGAAAATATCAAGTATGGCCAATTATCATAATGTGTCATTCAGTGCTGATGTTTCCTTATTTATTTTCTTTGTGGATGATCTGTCCATGGCTGTTAGTGCGGTGTTTAAGTCTTACACAATTATTGTGTATTCATCAGTTTCTCCTTTCAAATCTCTTAATAGTTTCTTTGTCTATTTTGTGGCATCCTGTTTAGGAACATATATATTAATTAGTGTCAAGTATTATTGTTGTTGTATTGTGCCTTTTAACATTATGTATGTTCCGTCCTTGTCTTTTACTATCCCTTTTACCCTGAAGTTTGTTTCATTCGGAAAAAGTATGGGAACTCCTGCTTTTCTCTGGTTACCATTTGGTTGAAGTATTGTTTCCCATCTTTTCACTCTGAATCTGTGTTTGTCCTTATGTCTGAGGTGGGTTTCTTGGAGACAGCACATAGACAGATTCCATTTTTGAATCTAGTCTGCTACTGTGTTTCTTTTTAATGCTGTTTTCGGTCCATTAACATTTAGAGTGATGATCGATATAGGAAGATTTCCTGTGACCATTCCTTATTTCTTTGTTTGGTTTGTTTTATTTTTGTTTCTTTCCCGTCCCCAAAATTGTTCCATTTTTCCTGACGTTTTGTTTCAGTTCAAAGAGACTCATTCAATATTTCTTGGAGTGCTGGCCTTGTCCTGGCACATATCCTCAGCTTCTGTGTGTCTGAGAAGGTCTTTATTCCACCTTCATATCTGAAAAATAATTTTGCTGGATAAATTTTTCTTGGCTGTAAGTTACTCTCTTTTCAGTTTTTGTATATTGGATTCTTCCCTCTTCAGGTTTGCTGCATTTCTGCTGAGAAAGATGATGCCATCCTGACGGGTTTTTCTCTGAAAGTTATAGTTCTTGTTTACCTGGCTGCCTTGAGAGTTGTTTCCTTCTCTTTAGTTTTGGATATCTTTAGTACCATGTGTCTTGGAGAAGATCTGTTGGTGTCCAGGTATCCAGGGGACCTGTTTTCTTCTTGATCTTGGGGTTCCAGATCTTTCTATATGTTTGGAAATTTCTCATCTACTATTTGTTTGAGTGTGCTCTCTGTAGAATGCTCTACCCCTTCTTCGATTTCTATTAGCCTGATGCTGTTTTGTCTCATGGAGTCAGAAAGTTCGTGCAGAATTCTTTCAATCCTTTCGCTTCTATATTCCCTCCCTTCTGCTTTCCTAGCTTTTTCCATATTCTGATCTTCAATATCACCAATTATTTCCTCCATGTGGTTGGCCCTGTTTCCTATGGCAGTATTTTTTTTCTCACTTATTTTATTGTATTATTAATCTCTCACATTTCTATGTCAATCTTCCTTAGGGTTTGAGTTTCTTTGTTCATTTGTTCCTTTTGTTCATGGAGTTTTTTTTTTTTATGTCATTCATCTCCTTATTTATGCTGTTTATCTCAGCCATGGTGCTCTGCCAGTATGTTTTCATTTCTCTCAGAGGCTTTAGAATGGCTAGTTGAAATTCTATCTCTTATTCTGGAAACTTCTAGATCTAAGATGCTGTCTTGATAAATTTCCTGATCTTTTTGAGGAGTTTTAGTTTTAAGGAATTCATCCTGTATGCTGGGTTCTTCCTCATGGACATGAGTGCGTTGTGTTCAGGTGTAGTGCACCTAAGCCCAGATTGGTAATTTTGTGGTGTCTTGCTAGAGGGCTGAAACAAGGTGGCATTGTGGGTGGCAAGTTTTAGAGAGAGAGGGTTTGTCTATTTCTTATTTCTGGACTCTGGCTACATTTGGAGTCAGTGTGCATCTGTCATGGTCACTTCTCTTCCTGCATTTAGTTGTTTGGGGAGGCTGTAGGAAAGGAGAAATGCCAAGAAAAGGCACACTGGGACAACTCCTCCTTCTGCCCTATGCTGGGAAATCTGGGTGATGCGGGCCGAGGCTGCTTCTGCTGGCTGGGACGAATGCTATAAAAACCGCTTTTCTTTCCAGGCCTGCTCCAGCGACCAAGTGTTGGGGCAGAGTCTGTGGACTCAAACAGCTTTTAGGAGCCAGGGGCATTCGAGCATGCATACCCACAAGTCCGAAGCTGTAGTTTTGACCGGGCGGTAGAAAGGGAGCCAGTTTGTCTTTGCAGCGGGCGGTATGGGAACTGCAGTACCATGCAGGAGCCACACGAGCAGCGCCACAACAGGTCAACCTTCACAGCGGGCTGGAATGGAAGCCGCAGCCTAGTGCAGTGTTCATGCGCTCTCCACTTGGCAGTCGGCTACCCCTGCTGTGGGCTGTAACAAGGACCTGCAGGCTGCGACCAGGAACCCCAGGCCTGCGCAGGAGCTGTGTGTGCCTGAATTGTGTTTCACAAGAGATGCTAAAGCCACAAAGTCGTCTCTGCAGTTCAGAGTCCTTGCTCTGCCCTGCTAACACTCAAAAGTTACAGAGGCTGGCTCCCTAGCTCTGTCCACAACTCACCGCTCCAAATTCTAACTCCCCAGCCTAGCTCCGCAAGTACTCCCACTGTTCTGCAACTTGGCTAGGGCTTTTCCCTTTGTCACCACTTGTCCTCTCCCCATCCCATGCACTGCAGTGCTCCTGGATGGTCACCCATGATCAAGTCCTGTTGCGATCTGTCTTTGATCCCTCCCCTCTCTCCGACGCGCCCCCTTCTCTCCAAACTTCAGGTGTTTACTTTCAATAAATGGATTTCTCAGCTGCTGTTTTTGTCACTCTGAGTCCTCTTTCTTGGATACTGGGGGCCGTTCAATTGTGTTTTCTGGGAGATGCTTTAGGGACCTCCTCTCCAGTCACCTTCTTGCCCTCCAACCTCCAAGCATTGAAGAGATTTTTATGAACAACAAAATTAAAAGGATATATTTTAATTGTGAAACCATTAAGAGTTAGTCATGTAATGTGATCTCTTCTGGTTATTGGATGCCCCTGAGTATTGACAGAATGTGAAAAGTTCATGAGGGATCTGAAAATCCAAGTTGGAAAGTTTTATTCAAAGAGATGAGTATGGGCATGGCATATTAATGTAGCAGGGTCCAAGGCACACAGTTGCCCTGAACTTTGGGTTAGCTCTTCTTATACAGAAAACCTACAGGCAGATTCTTCAATATCAAGATGTGGTCACCTGTAAAAAATCACAGGTAGAATCGGGCCACACTAAACATTTCCTTGCAGCTAGCGAAGCTAAGGTATGCTTGTTTTCGAAGATCTTGCTCACTGTAGACAGAGCATTAGCCATATGAGTTCTTTTATTTATAGCTAACTACGCTCAGCTAAACTTGGTTCCTGCTAGCCTCCTCAAGTTTATTTGTATTAACACTTTTGCTGTCTAATCACTATCATCTGCATAAATTCCCAGTTCCTTCTTGAGATCATGTGGGACACATAAAAACAATCACTATGCTGGATTTCATTAAACATCTAACTTTATTTCAAATTTCAAATGAAATTAAAACCTGGCACTATTACTGTGAAGAATCAAATTTCTATAAAATAACTGTGTCATCTTTTAGAATGTTCCTAAGAAAAAGTAAAAGAAAAATCAGTATTTACCAAGCAAAGGACTAACAGAACTTTTAGTAGAATAGAAGTATTGAGTTAAACAGGTGTTTTCAATTCTCACTTTCACTAAAGGGCAATCGTTTACACAAGTAATATCTAACACTTTGGCTTCCCTGGGCCACATTGGAAATAGAATTTTCTTGGGTAATACTTAAAATACACTAGTACTAACAATAGCTCATATGCTATAACAAAAAATGCCACAAAATATTACATTTTCTGTATTTGTATTGGGCTACATTCAAAGCCATCCTGGGCCACAGTTTAGTAAGGCCTGCCTCATATGAAGCTCTTTGGATATTTCACTTCTAAAACATTGGAAGAAAATTTTTATATTCATTTTTACTGTTAGACTTATTGGGGTGACATCTGTTAGCAAGAATAACATAGGTTTCATGCATGCAATTCTACAGTGCATTGTCAACTTATTGTATAATAAGTTCACCACCTAGTGTGAGTTCTCTTTCCATCACCTTATATTTAGCTAACCTTCCGTCCTCCCACACCCCTTCCCCTTTCTCCCCTCCCTAACCTACTTATTCCCAAATAAACATTGAATTATTGATTATGACCATGGGTTGGTTTGTTGTTTGTTCATTTCTTATCTCTTTGTTACTTTCAGTTTTATATTCCGCCCATGAATGAAGTCATACAGTTCTTTGTTTTTTCTCTCTGAGTTATTTCACTAAGTATGATGATGTTCAGAACCATCCATTGTGTTGCAAATGGCAGGCATTATTTCATCTTTTCTTAAAGCTGAGTAATATTCCATTGTGTATTTGTACCTCAGCTTCTTTATCCACTCATCTGTTGCAGGCCATTTCGGTTGTTTCCATGTTGTGTCCACTGTGAACAGCGCTGCAATGAACATTGGGGTACATAAGTCTTTGTGGACAAAGGTTTTCAGGTGTTTTGGATAGACACCCAGAACAGGGATTGCTGGGTCAAATGGGAACTCCATTCCCAGTTTTGTGAAAAACCTATACCCTGCCTTCCACAGTGGTTGTACCAGTTTTCATTCCCACTAGCAGTGTACCAGAGTCCCTTTTTCTCTACATCCTTTCCAGCATTTGTTATTTCTTGTCTTGTTGATAATATCCATTCTAAGAGGTGTGAGGTGATACCTCATTGTGATTTTAATTTTCATTTCCCTGATAGCTAATGAGGTTGAGCAGCTTTCATGTGTCTGCTGGCCATCTGTACTTCTTTGTGGGAGAAGTGCCTGTTTAGTTCTTCTGCCCAGTTTACAATTGTGTTGTTTGTTTTTGTGTCATTAAATCTTATTAGTTCTTTATATACTTTACATATTAGACCCTTATCTGATGCGTTATTTGCAAAGACTTCCTCCCATTCAATTGGCTGTCTCTTTGCCTTGTTGATGGTTTCTTTTCCTGTGCAGAAGCTTTTCAGTTTGATAAAATCCCATTCATTTGTTTTTGCTTTTAATTCCCTTGCCTTTGAGGTAAGGTTCATGAAGTCTTCCTTGTCCTAGGTCTATAAATTTAATACCAATGTTTTCTTCTATACAATTCATTGTTGCAGGTCTGTTATGAAGGTCATTAATCCATTTCGAGTTAATTTTTGTACATGGAGAGAGTTCACAGGTCAAGTACATTTTTTGCACATATTATTCCAGTTTTCCCAGCACCAGCTAGTAAAGAAGCTCTCTTTTCCTCATTGTATGATTTTTGATCCTTTATCGAAAATTATTTGTCCATAAATTTGGGGGTTTATTTCTCGGTTTTCAGTTCTATTCCATTGGTTTATATTTCTGTTCTTCTGCCAGTACTATGGCGAGCCAGCCGCCACAAGTCCATCAGTACCTGAAGGAGGGTTTGGGAATGAATAAAGAGACTCCAACACGACTGCTGATGCGGTTGGTCTTCAGTGATGCTGAAGCCCCGAGTTTATTTCCCATCACCAATATATGCTGTTTGAGCACGTGCAGGTTAACAATGAAAATATACATTACCTCAGCGAAAGTAAATGTTTAACTTTTACATAGAAACTATAAAATCACTGAAACTCCTAAAAGTAATTATCCCATGACAGTATCTACTAATTACCCCAATTGCCATCAATCCTCTGTGTCCGGGTACTGGCCGTTCTCACCACATACCTCAGCAACTGGTAAGCACCCTCCAGGTGCAAGCAGAGACAATGCCTTAGGAGCAGAAACAGGTTAAACATTAACCGAGCCATTCTGTAAGGCTCTGAATTACCTGTAACTATGGCTCCCCACATCTCCCCCTTTTTTATTTTATAGGAACAAAATCCATCCGGCCAGGATGGCGAGGTGACGGTGCCTGTCTTAGGTGTCCCAGGACGCCCGCCTTAACTTACCCGTCTTTGGTACTCATATTCCATCATACAAGCCCTGTCTTAGGTGTTGAAGCGGCTCCCAAGTACTTACCCGTTGTTAACTAACCCGACCCTCTTAATGCACAGGGGTGAGAAGCTTAAGTCTTCACCTTAAGCTCAAGCTGATGGATGTCAGCTCGTAAGTCTAACATCCTGCTGATGAAACATTTAATGAGGATGGGGTGTAGGCACAGAACCAGACAGACACAGAGGCCTAATGCAAGAAATGCCATAACAGAATGGGTAATATGAGGCATAGAGGGCCAAACATTCCTAAGAACATCAACAAATTTAGAAGCAGCCTGAGCTGCATCAAATTTCAAGGGTTCAGCTTCTCTCATATTTTGGATTTCATCATGAAGCCGGAGTATGTCTAAAGAGAAGTTAGCATCATGCCAAATTCCTTGAAGATGTAAACAAATCCGATTCCAATCATGTTGACTATTATTATATTTTTTAGAAGTAACACATATCCAATGATATTCAGCATGACATACCAAATGAGATCTGACCTTTACACTTTGAATTTCGTTTCCCAAATATTGAACCATATCATATACAGCATTCGCTTTTTGTTCTAACTTTTTATCTATGTTTTCTTGAGTTACCAAAGCTAAAGTAACATTTTTAGAAAGAGTATTAACATAATGAGCATTTTGAATAGTCTGAGAAAGAGCCACAGCTGCTGTAGCAGCAGTTGCAATTATAGTAACCAAAGCCATCATTTCTGCAGTTAGAAGTCCAATAAACGGGTTTGGTCTACTCAAAGCATACTCAATTTCTTTGAAGATTTGCAAACTTCTTTCAGCATACCAAGCTTTAGAAATATTAACAGGAAGCCTAACAAAAGATGGTTGCTTAAGTATCATAACATGAGTTCCTAATGGTACCCAAGAAATACAATTTGCTAAATAACAATTACTACAAGATACATTAAATTGATTTCCTATAAAGTGTACAGT
>PVJL010017998.1:0-17002 GCA_004026885.1 Lyroderma lyra
AGATCATCATGCTAAGTGAAATAAGCCAGACAGAAAAAACAAAGAACTGCATGATTTCACTCATATGCAGAATATAAAACTGAAAGCAAAGAAAAAAAGAAATGAACAAACAAATAACCCATGGACACAATCAATAGTTTAATGTTTATTTGGGGACGAGTGGGTTAGGGAGGGGAGAAAGGGGAGGGGGTGGGAGAGGGGCAGGGGAAGTTAAATATAAGGTGATGGAAAGAGAAGTCACATTAAGTGGTGAACTTATTATACATCAAGTTGACAATGCACTGTAGAATTTAATGCCTGAAACCTATGTAATCCTTCCTAACAGATGTCACCCCAATAAGTCTAACAATAAAAATGAATTTAAAAAAAAGAGTTTAATGGGTCTTCTGTGGAGGAGGCAATGTCTTGTACCTCTATGTTCATCTCAGCCAGGGGTGTCTAAATGTGCTCAGTATGATCTGGGATATATTCACAACATTCCACGTGTAAAATAGTACATGTGCCACCTTGGGAGGTTGTCAATAAATCTAAGGCCATCCGATTTTGCAGCACAACTTTATGCATTTGGGCTGTTTCATCCAATAACAGGCTTAAGGCCTCTTTAGTAGTATTCAGTGCTTGAGCTATGTGCACTGCTAAAGCTTCTACTTGTACTTCTACATCTATGGTAGCAGCTCCAGGCAGGGCCAGAGCAAAAGGGTAGAACCACCAGGTGGCTCTACGTTGGCAAAGTGGTCATACACAGCATCCCAATTAGTAGGCAATTGAGGGAGGGTTGCCAGTACTCGACCAGCTATGTAAGGGCGACCCCATATACATCGGCCAGTCCCATTTGCAGGTAAATATGGCCATCCATAGTGTCCACAAATCCAGAGGTATCCAGCTGGAAGGATATCTATGGGATGAATGCCAGCATATCTGGCCCCATTCCACCAAGTGTGAGGGGTGAAAACATGGGTAACATTTTGACACAAGTGTGGGGACACCCAACCAGCTATACGATTGCAACTGAGTGGTGTTGTTCTATACATAACGGGACTTGTTCCCATAGTTCCACGTGTTCCCCCACCACCCAACCCCACCCATTAGTAATTGCATAACCAAACAGAGGGGGTTGGTTATTATGGTCCTTGCGGAGCAAGTTGTCCACTGCTCGGTGACATTGGACCCATTCAGCGGTGCTGCTCCATGTACGTAACCCCGTCCAGTTGTTTAGGGAAGCCTGGTGAATCGGCCACGGAAGCCCCTCAGCTGCCTCCACCGGTATTTCCATACACAACCAGCAGTGGGAAACATTGTGCACGTGAGCAAAATTATGTGCCCAGGACAGAATACTATTGCCTCCTGTTAGCCTGGGCAGTAGGATAAAGCAGATAGAGACACCATTAAAGGAAGATCTTTACCCTCAGGTAAAATACAGGCGATATGTCCATCTTGTGACAATGTGGCTGGTAAGGGTTTTGCCCCTGGTCTATAACACCAGACTAGTTCTCCAAAAGTTTGGGGCCAAGTCTGCTCCAATGGGGTGATGGAATACAAAGGAAGGGACCAGAGGGCAAGAACAAATGTTCCCTTTAGTATAGGTCCTCTGGCCCTCTCCGGCAGAGTCACCTGCACAGATAGGAGCCAGCGCCCCAACCATGGTTTTAAGATCAATCCTTCCTTAAGTCCAGCACTGCAAGGTTGTATGAGAGCCATCTAAGATTCATGGGAGGCCCGGGTAGTCCAAGGCCATGACGATGAAGCTTGTTTTCCTGGTGCCAACGAGTCAGGAGCAGGGAGGGGTAAAGACATGTTATGTGTTTTTGGCACCAGGTGTGGGTCAGCAGGGTTGAGAAATATTTTCAAAAAACAGGGTGACCCTTGAACAACCTTGCCTAAAGGGGACAGACCAGTACATCTGGGTTGTTCATTTAATAGCCTGACTGTAGAGGGCAGATTGGTTCTCCATTTGCTTAGACTGGGGCCCAAGACCTTTAACTTTTCCTTTAATAAACCACTGTATCGTACTATCATACCTGCGGCCTGGGGCCGGTAAGGTGCATGCAACTGCCAATCAACATCATTCCGACGAGCCCAAGCTTGCACTTTGTATACAGTAATGTGTGTGCCCCAGTCACTGCTAATTACCATAGGAGTCCCATAGGCAGCGCTGAGCTGATCAAGTGCAGCAAGGGTATTTTCTTGGGTGGCCACAGCTGTGGGCCAGGGAAATCCTAACCCAGTTACTGTATTCACTGCTGTGAAGGCATATTGACAACCATGATCTGTTGGCAAGGGCCCGATATAGTCCACCTGCCACTCTTGAAAGGGCTGCCCACCCCTTGGCACAACACCCGGTTCTCGCAGGGGACAGTGCCTGTGGGGGTGCTGTTTGCACAAATTTGGCACTCTTGCACAGCCTGTTGACATTATGGCCAGGTCAGGGTCGTACCCCATGGACGAGCAACCTGTTACATGGTTTGGGCTCCAACTTGTCCCAGCTTGCGGTGTAGCCAGGAACCTGGCTCTCCCGGGTAGGGCAGTAACTGGCTTGCCCTCACTTGAGCAAGAGCATCAGCAGCATCATTTCCAGGTGCCTTTAAAGGATTGTGTCCTGCAATATGGTAAGTGGTGGCCCCCTCCTGAAGACCCCATTTATACAAGTCCTGCCAAAGAGCCCTCCCCCACAAAGGATGGTGCCCTATCAGCCAATCTTGGGCTGCCCAGTAGGGGAGCCAGAGTGTTAATCCTTTGTACACAGTCCAACTGTCTATACAGATGTGTACAGGGCCTGATTAATTCATCATCACTAACCACATAGCCCTCAATTCAGCCCATTGTCTGGTTTGTCCAGTCCCCTTCTCATACCAGAATTCATCTGTAGAGAACTGTATTGTCACAGCCGCCCATGTAGGCGGTTGCCCTCGGCAGGAGCCATCTGTATACCAGGCATCTGCCAGAATAGGGGCTTGCCCCTCTAAATAGGGACTAGCCATAGACATTTCAGCTTCCATCGGTGGGGATGGCTTTTCTACCTGAAATTCTATAGGTCCCAGAAAAGCATACAATTGATCTGATAAAGTGTTGGATGACAAACGGGCCCTCTGATCCAAATAGGTCCCTGATTTGGTCAAGGTAGGGGTTTGGGCTACCCCTGTTCATGGCATCCGTAACCAAGACTGCAACCAGCCCTCTACTGGATACCTTGATTGAATGGTTACAGGATTAGGACCAGTTATGGCCTCACAGGCCAAAAGGGTAAAATAAAGGGCAGCTAGCTGTTTCTCTATAACGGAATTGCGAGCTTCTGTCCCTTTCCACAATTGAGACCAGAAACTAATGGGCACTTTATGGTCCCATGTTTCTGCCACAAGCCCCATCCCAACCCATTGTCATCCACTGACAGTGTTAAAAGGAATGGTAGGGTGGTGTCAACCACCCATAGGGTTTGGGCTTGAGCCACTCCCTTCTTGGTGGCTCGAAATGACGGCTCTATCTCTGGGGTCCAATCCCAAGTAGCCCCTTGCCATATCAGGCAATGCAAGGGGCGAGTTAAAGTGGCTAAATGAGGAATAAACTCCCTCCAATAGCCCAAGAAACCCAAATAGGACTGCAATTGCTTCACTCTTGTCGGCTGGGGATATTTCTGTATCTTATCTATGACTGCCTTCGGCATAACCTTAGTCTTACCCGACCAGACAACTCCCAAGAATTTGACAGACAACCCAGGCCCTTGGACCTTGTCTTCGTTGACGGCCGACCCCAAGTTTCCAGGGTTCTCGTAGACTGGTGGCCGCAGTCGCAAGCCCTGCAAGAAAATCAGAGGTTAGCATTATATCATTAAAGTAATGGAACAGATGCACCCCTGGTGGCTTCTGCCAGGTGGCCAAGTCCTGAGCCACCAGTCCGTGGCACAGTGTGGGACTGCGCAGATATCCCTGTGGAAGCACCAAGAAAGTCCATTGTCATCTTTCCCACATGAAGGTGAATGGTTCCTGACTCTCCAGCACTATATATATGGAGAAAACGGCATTTGCCAAATCCACAACATAGTGATACTGTCCTAGTTTATGTGTGAGTTTGTCCATAAGATCCATAACATTGGGTCCAGCTGCATGCAATGGGGGCATCACTATGTTCAGCTGTCGATAGTCCACAGTCATTCGCCAGGAGCCATCAGGCATTTTCACTGCCCATACAGGAGAATTGTAAGGGCTGCGCATTGGGCAGATTATCTGGGCTTCTTCAAGCTTGAGAATGGTACGACCAATCTCTTCGTGCCCTCCTGGTAGCCTATATTGCTTTGTATACACAACATGAATAGCATGGGGCAATACCAAGGGGGCATGATTGGGGTGCCTCCGAACAATAGTCTTTACCACTCGTGTACACAGTCGAAATTCTCCCATCGTCATCGGAATCGCCAGTCCTTGCAGCACATCCACGCCTAGAATATATTCGGCGATAGGGAAGATATAGACTTTATAGTCTTGTGTGGGTAGTCGCCCTATTCTCACGGTCACAACTGCTTGTTTGACCCATATCATCCGGCCTCCATATCCCTCCGTGTTGGCCGTAGGTCCACTAAAGCTATCCAAATTTCCATGCAGCAACGTGCTATCGGCTCCAATGTCCACAAGGGCTAGTATCCATTGCACATTATGGGGGGTACCAGTAAATAGCAAGTTGAACATGTGGCCTCCAGTCCCCCTGGTACCCCTCAGTTGGGTACCTTGGCCAGAACCCTACTCTGCGTAAAAATCAGTCAGTCTCAACTCCCGAATTGGGAGTGTAGCAGCCAGCAGGGGAGTAAACATCTGCTCATGTTTCAGCTGCTTCCACAGAGCCAGCAGCACTCCTGAAGGCTGATGCTCTATTTTTTCTGCAGCTACTCCCACCGCTAACAGATCAAACCACATCTGTTTTCAGCTCACTGTCACTGCAGGCTGAATGCCACTTTTTTGAGCCCCTTTATTCCTCAGGCGTCCTTTGCGTGGGGGCCCCTTGGGGCCCTGTAGCGATGTCACCTGGCTGTCTTTTTACTTTTGCTTCACTTCCACATACCCCAATCGAGCTAGAGCGGCTGTTAGTTCATGCACCCTCCTATCTACATAGGGAGCCTAAAGAGCCGCCATAGTCCCGAAAGTTCCTGGGGGTCCTGACGCTAGGATGAGGTCCTTCATCCTAGTAGTGAAAACTTCCTCATTAGGACTATTGTAGTGCACCCAAAACATCACCTGTCACATGCCCATCTTCCGTATGATTTGCACTAGGTCCGAGTATGTGGACCAGTTGCTCAATGTCTCAGGCAATTCACTGGCATCTGCTCAAACCATTTGGGCTGCTGCCTTTATACAATTGATCAAGGAATGATTCCCTGCATCATGGTTGGTGTGGGCAATATTTTGTAGCCTTTGCCTCAAAGATGGGAGTAGTGTAATGGAGGCCATTTGGGACATTTCATCAGGGCCTAGCTCTGTTCCTTCTGCCCCCTCGTCCCATATCTCAATAGCCAGCCCAGTACCATTTCACTTGCCCTTTGTCATACCTGCTTCGTCAGTTCCCATAATTAAGCGGGCGAGTACACAGTCTTTGTCATGTGCTGCCTGGCCTGGAGGGCCCCCTGTGTGTGACCTCCCAGCCCCATTTGCTGTTCCAGCTCGACCTTCCATTGCACTAAGGGGCGAGCCTGCAGTATAGGTATTGGGCTACCTGCCCTGGAGGACTGTACAGACTCCTCTGAGCCCTGCAGGTTATGTTCTGCAGCCGCCACGCACTCTTCTAGCGTTTCCTCCCAGATGCAACTGGCGTACCTGTTGAGCTTGCTCCTGCATCCCCCACCTGGTGTGACACAACACTGCCAGAAACATCCCAGCTACCCATCTGGCCACCTTCCGGTGTGCCAGCAGAACATTCGGCTCCATAGATTCCAGTGCCTTCTTGATATCCTCAGGTGTTGGCCTAATCTTGTCCCAGTCTTCTGGAGCCGTCCATGTGGCCAGATACATGTCCACTGGGTGCCATAGGGAGGTGGAAGGCCACGTTTCTTCCACCGGGGACCCTCAGAAGCACTGGGGCTAGTACTCACCTCATCTTGCAGACTATGCCAAATGTCATTGCCAAGGTTTCCAGGCAGGGCAGGTTTTGGCCGTGGTACACCCAATTGAAAGAACACATCTGGAGGAGCCGACATGGGGGACCATAAACACACCAGCACACAAGCTACTTTATTGCGCACCTGGGAGTGTGTATATATATATATATATATATATATATATATATATATATATATATTCAAACAAAAGTGGCATCTTGCCGCATCTGCCCAGTAGCAATTGTTTAGGTTTTTATGGTTACATAAGGCAGTACATGTGCAGTAAATGTCAGCCCTAGGAATTCCTCAACCCCACACATGGACTGATTATACCAAGGTCAAGCCTGGGTGGCGGGCCTGGCATTAACCCTTTACAATGGGCTTAGCTTTAACCTTCTGGGAACTGACAGGGGAGAAGGTGGTTTATTAAAAGGGCTAGTTAATCATCCCTTAGAGGCAACATCTTTGAATAACAGTGTTTTTCAGGAGATGCAAGGGTGGTCATTTTTGTAATTTCCAACAAAGGAGCTGGTTCTGCTGCTGGTTGGGCTCAAGCCCTTCTCAATCTAAAGCAGCATGATGCTACAGAAAGCAAAGGGATCAGAAACAATGAGACCAGCTTTTGTCATTCCAGGTGAGTCAAATCTTCTGGATGCTCTCTCACACTTTGAAATAAAAATTACAGTTTTATCCAGGTGTATCACAAGGCATCAAATGAGACATGTGAGTGAGTGCTTTGAAGCCTAAGAGAGGTTATCCCTATAAGATTTCAAATTAAAGCGAACAAGGGAAAAATATGGCAAACACAGGCCTGGAGATTTGCCAGAGGAACATGCAGAGGAAAGAAATAGGTGGATTTAAGAAACTATTTCCTCATGAGAGGAAGGTGATGTGGTGTATGAAGGAGAAGTTGATGGTGGTCCTGAAGAATCACTGGGTTGAAAAATAACAGTCTGACCCAACCCAACTGAAGCAGATTTCTGGAGATTTGAAGGAAAAGTGAGTTCTTACACCAATGCAACAGAAACGGTGGGAAGTGTCCTGTCAGTTTTCCTGTAAGTGCACCACGAAATATCTGGGACAGAGGCCTTTGCAAAAGTTGAAGTCCTCTGTCTGAGACTACTGCTATTACTTTTTAAATAACTTCCTGAGCTAAATTTCTCATTTTAATAAACACACTTCCAAACTACTTAAGTATAAGTTGTACTGGGAAGACAGTAATATTTAGAAAGGATCTCAACAGCTGTTTATGAATCAGAAAATTAATGCTATTAGTAATTATCACAGTGGAGTACTTTGCTTTGAACATGAGTCCTTACTTTGTTTTTAGTGTAAGGAAGTCAGAGTGAGCTTGAGAAAATGTGTTTATCTGCTGTTTCTTTCTAAATATGCCTCATGGCAATTTGTTTAAAATATTTCCACTTGCATTCTCTTCAAACTATTTCAGCATTTTCTAAAGAGAAAAAGGTTATGAGACAAAAATGGACCTCAATCAGTTCTATGAAATAATTATTCTGCTCAAGTTATTTACCTATTCAACTATTTGTTCCTTTAAAGGACAGTTTAAGAAAAATTTTTACAATAATTTACAATAAAATAATATAAGTAAATTTCAATAAATAGACTTAAAATGCATTTTCATGAACTTTAATACACACAATTCATAGAGACTCCAATGCAACACAAGCCTATTAAGTTTATTTTGTATTTAGAATTTGACCATAAACATACTGGAATATTTTATAGAATTCCAAGTATATTTATAAACTTGTAAGTACTTTACTCTTTAGTTATAATAAAATGATAAAGAATGACCTATTATTTCACCTGGAAAAGAAACCACTCAGAGAACAAAAGTATTTCTTTATACTTCATTTTTTGTCTTACTAATAGGAAAAGTATTAGTATTTTCTTCTTACAGACAGTCATTGATCTTCCTTTATGTTTTTCATAGTAGAAACCTTATTCTTCACTTTAAGAACTAAGTATGTGTTAAGCGTATAGTAGGAGTTAAAGTAATCCAGCTTTAGCAGTACTCAGTCAAATGTTTGCTTTGAAATATTAAAAACTAAGGTGACAGGAGTGAGAAATTATAGGGCAAGGATTTCCTCTTAAAGAATAAGATCTGTGCTGCTGAATCCTCCTACCTGGTCTGCACATTACAGGAGCTCCTCTTCCACTCTGGTAATCTCTGTAGGGGTATGCAGAATTATTGACAAACTTCTTTCTATACACTTGCAATACTTTCTAGAAATCAGAGTATACAGTTGCTTCTTCTTCAGAATAATCAGTAAGCAAGAAGTTTTGGCTTAAGGCTTGATGAAGATACATGAAGTCAAAAAGAATAAAATTTAGGCTAGCACAGGTCAAAATCCTCACTCAGTCTTTCAGATATGGCCTGCCCAACTGAGTCTTTGCAGCTGGCTGATGTAATGTAGCTCGGGGTTCCAACAATCCACGGTATACAAAGAGCCTCTGGACACCCTCACCCACACACACATACACACACATTCTTTGCTACAATGATGTTTTTTCTAAGTCCTGAAAAGAGAAAGGCCAAGAAAGGTAGGCTGACTACAGCAGCAGGGGCAAGATTCGCTGGCTGTCCCAGCATTTTGAGCCTCAGCTTCTGGGTTGGTGGCACAATTCCTGAGTAGGGGGCAGCAGTGCCTCCATCAGGCTCTGCTAGGAACTCTCTGCTGGAGGCTTGGGAGATTGTGATTCCAGCAAGAGGCCTGCTTGAATGGAAAGAGAAGTCACATTAGGTGGTGAACTTATTATACATCAAGTTGACAATGCACTGTAGAATTGTATGCCTGAAACCTATGTAATCTTTGCTAACAGATGTCACCCCAATAAGTCTAACAATAAAAACGAATTTAAAAAAAAAGAAGCAAATTGAAAGGATGAAAGCATTTTTTATCTTTCCCTCCCTCCCCGACTCAGGCAAACTTCAGACCTACAACACAGCAGCCGTTTTTCTCTGAATCCCCAGAACAATGGTGGAACAGTCCATGAGAAAGCTAAAGATGGAAAGGCTTCCCTGCTTTGTGCAACCTTGGCCACACCTTCAGGCTTTCCTGGAAGCCCAGCCTTCGCTGTGTAACTACACTCATGTCCTTTAGCCCTGCCATCCCCCCCAGTCTTTCTCACGTCATCTTCAAGGCCTGGATAAGCAAAAGAAGGTGGAGTACTCATGGGTTCTAAGTTAAAAAATAACCTGGCCTCAGCCCTTACTGATTCCTGGAGCCCCTCTCTTGTTTGGAAGTGCGTGGAGAGCGCAGAGGTATTTCTTGTTGTTCTAGAAACTTCTGTCTATAAGACAAGTCATTGACATCTGGGAGGACCATGTACTTTCTTACTCCAGAGCCCCAGCAACCTCATGAACACTGAACAGAATTGTCTTTCAGGCCGTGTGCCACTCTGCCCCAACCCCATGGCATGTGTGTTATGTCTGTTCAGCTTTGTGGGGTCAGATGAGGACCTTTCCCTCAGAACTGGCAGACCCCACACCTGCACAAGCCCAGATATATCTGGTTCTAGACCAAATCCAGGTTGTTTGTTTCCTAGTTTTGAAAGTTTCCTCTGTGGCATCACCATAGCTGCTTCTGCCACCACCATATATGGGTCTGGGTCCAGGAAACAACAGGGCATGAGCAAGTGCACTACCAAGCACATTGAGGCAGCACATTAAAAATTGTGGACAACCATAACTTAGTCCTTCCTGAATACATCAGTTCTTCACACATCCAGTGTGAGATCACTTTAGGTCAAAGGTTTTTACCATGGCTGAGACATTTGACTGCCACTACAACAGAAATCCCCTGCAGGAGAACACATATTGAAGACAGTCACCTCTGCTACCTGAGCTGCTTTGATAATTGCGTGCCAAGACCTGTATGGATTCTGGAAAGCGCTTCAGTGCAGACTCCAAAGAGTTTCACTATAAGGACAGCTAATATCATGACACTTGCTTTTTCTGTACCAAGTGCCTTCACCCCTCACCAGGCGAGAACTTTGTGGCCCAAAACACCAAGATTCTGTGCAACAAGTGCACCACACTGAAAGAATCTCTCAATTCCAAGGGCTGCTACAACTCATTTGTGGCAGGAGATCAGACTGTAGAGTACAAGGGGACCCTATGGCACAAAGACTGCTTCACCTGCAGCAACTGCAAGCAAGGCATTGAAACGGGGAGCTCCATTTCTAAATGGGAGGAATTCCACTGTAGGACTTGCCACAAGGCCAAGTTTGCAAAGCCATTCTTGGAGTGCAACAAGCCCATTACATCTGGCAGAATCACATATCAGGATCATCCCTGGCATGTGAGTGCTTTGTGTTTTGCCTGCTGGAAGAAGCTATCTGGTCAGCCTTTCACCACAGTGGAGGACCAGCATTTCTGTGTGCATTGCTACAAGAATTTTGTGACTACATGTGCTGGATGCAAGAACCTCATCAGTAGATTTTGTAGGTGTTCAAGTGTGGTGACTTTTGAGGAAAAATCCTGGCATGATTACTGTTTTCACTGCAAAAAATGCTCCAGAAACTGGCCAAAAGGTCTGTTGTCCATCAGGTAAAATAATTTTGCCATGACTGTGGCAGAGGCTGAAAATGTCAAAGGCTCCTGTCCTATATAATAGAATTAGGTCTTATTCTTTGTGTACATGACTTCTGCCTTTCACCATCTATGGGGAAAGAATCGCTTTTCACTTCTTCAAAGTTGTTTCTTCTGTCTTTTATCCCACTTTACAGTATTACTTAAATAATGCCACACAATAGTCATATTGAAACTTAGCAGAAAGCAACTCTGCAGTAAACTTAATATTGTGATAGCTGTTAGACATATGAGCTGAAACACCAAGCAATAGTAACAAGCATTATTAGGCACACTGCCAGGCTGACTCTCAAAGGGAGGAAAGCAGCAGCTCAACCATGGGGAGGGGAAGGTATACAGGTAAGGGGTTTTGGTGGGCAAATGCAGAGGAGAGTATAGGTGGTTACATCGAATTGGTCAAGGGTAGGTTTTGGTTTCCTAAGTTAGGATAGATTTCAGTTTCTCAAGATGAGCTGAGCCCCCATGAGTCAAGGGAATGCAGGGAGAGGTGAACTGAATAAGATAAGAGTTCAGAAGCCATTTGAGGCTGAGAACATCAATGGCTACAGTTAAAAACAGAAACATTAAATTGATTCCTCTGCATGTTTACCCTAGAGCAGATAAGTCCTCATCATTTAGCTGCTTAGTGATGTAAACAAGAAACCTAATAGATATAGCCCCTATTAAGCTGACCTTTGAAACTCAACTTGGGCCCACTCTGCTGTCACAAGATATGCAATGGATGTAGTGACTTCTCCAACTTGCTGCTCACTTTGTTCTGTGAACAGAAACAGCAGTTACTGAAATGCATGTTTTACAAATATCTCTGATGAACACAGATGCAAAAATTCTAAACAAAATATTAGCAAACAGAATATAGCGATGCATCAAAAACATCATACCTCAAGATCAAGTGGGATTCATCCCAGGAGCACAAGGATGGTTCAACATATGGAAATCTGTATCTATGTGATACACCACATAAACAATATCAAAGATAAAGAACGTGTGATCATTTCACATTGATGCAGAAAAAGCTTTCAACAAGATACAGCATCCATTTATGATCAAAACACTAAATAAAATAGGTATAGAAGGAAAGCATCTCACCATAATAAAGGCCATATATGACAACGCCTCGGCTAACATCATAGTCAATGGGGAAAAGCTGAAGCCTATTCCCTTAAAATCAGGAACAAGACAGGGATGACCCCTGTCACCACTGTTATTTAATATAGTAATGGAAGTTCTAGCCACAGCAATCAGGCAAAAGAGAGGAATCAGAGGTATCCAAATTTGGAAAGAAGAGGTCAAATTGTCACTATTTGCCGATGACATGACGCCTTATATGAAAAATTCCAAAGATTCTACCAGGAAACTATTAGAAGCAATAAACGAATATAGTAAAGTCGCAGGATACAAAATAAATGTAAAAAAATCAACAGCATTCCTATATACAAACAACAAAACCACAGAAAATGAAATGAGGGAATCAATTCCCTTTGCTATCAAAACAAAATGAATGAAATACCTGAAGATTAAGTTAATAAAGAAAGTGTCAGACTTATACACAGAAAAGTATAAGACACTTTTGAAAGAAAATGAAACAGACTTTAAGAGGTGGAAAAATATCCCCTGTTCAGGGATAGGAAAATTTAAAATTTTGAAAACGGACATTCTGCCTAAAGCAATCTACGCATTTAATGCAATACCCATGTAAATCCCACAATCATACTTACATGAAATAGATAAAAGAATTAGAAAATTTATATGGAACCATAAATGACCTTGAATTGCCAAAGCAATAAGACATAAAAAGAATAAGGCTGGTGGCTTTACATTCCCTGACTTCAATTGATATAACAAAGCATCAACAGTCAAAACAGCTTGGTACTGGCAGAAGAACAGAAATATAGACCAATGGAATAGAACTGAAATCCCAGAAATAAACCATATATGTATGGACAAATAATTTTTGATAAATAAGCAAAAACCATACAATGAGGAAAAGACAGGCTCTTTAGAAGGTGCTGCTGTGAAAACTAGAATGATATATGCAAAAATGAACTTGAGCTGTGAACTCTCTCCATATACAAATATTAACTCGAAATGGATTAAAAACCTTCATATCAGACCTGCAACAATGAACTGTATAGAAGAAAACATTGGTACGAAAATCACAGACCTAGGACTCAAGGAAGACTTCATGAACCTACCTCAAAGGCAAGGGAAGTAAAAGCAAAAATAAATGAATGGGATTTTATCAAACTTAAAAGCCTCTGCACTGGAAAAGAAACCATCAAAAAGGCAAAGAAACAGCCAACAGAATGGGAGAAAACATTTGCCAATAACACATCAGATAAGGGTCTAATATATAAAATATATAAAGAATTAATAAGACTTAATAACACAAAAACAAACAACATAATTATAAACTGGGCAGAAGAACTAAACAGGCAATTCTCCCACAAAGAAATACAGATGGGCAGCAGACATATGAAAAACTGCTCAACCTCATTAGCTATCAGGAAAATGCAAATCAAAATCACAATGAGTTATCACCTCACACCTGTTAGAATGGCTATTATCTACAAGACAAGAAATAACAAGTGCTGGAGAGGATGTGGAGAAAAAGGGACTCTGGTACACTGCTGGTGGGAATGAAAACTGATACAACCACTATAGAAGGCAGTGTGGAGTTTCCTCAGAAAACTGGGAATGGAGTTCCCATTTGACCCAGCAATCCCTCTTCTGGGGGTCTACCCAAAATCTTGAAAACCTGTGTCCACAAAGACGTATGTATCCCAATGTTCATTGCAGCGCTGTTCACAGTGGACATAACATGGAAACAACCAAATTGCCCTGGGAGAGATAACTGCATAAAGAAACTGTGGTACATATACACAATGGAATAATACTCAGCTATAAGAAAAGAAGAAATAGTGTCATTTGCAACAAAATGGATGGACCTGAAGATCATCATACTTAATGAAATAAGTCAGACAGAAAAAAACAAAGAACTGTATGACTTCACTCATATGCGGAATATAAAACTGAAAGGAACAAAGAGATAAGAAATGAACAAACAAACCAAAAATCCATGACATAATAAATAGTTCAATGTTTATTTGGGAATGAGTGGGTTAGGGAGGGGAAAAAAGGGAGGGCGTGTGGGAGGACGGAGAAGAAGCTAAATATAAGATGATGGGAAGAAAACTCACACTGGGTGGTGAACTTATTATACAATAAGTTGACAATGCACTGTAGAATTGTATGCATGAAACCTATGTTATCCTTGCTAACAGTGTCACCCCAATAAGTCGAACAATAAAAATGAATTTTAAAAATTTTCTTCCAATGTTTTAGAAGTAAAATATCCAACGAGCTTCATATGAGGTAGGACTGACCATCCTGTGGCCCAGGGTGGCTTTGATTGTAGCCTAATACAAAGAGTTAAAATGTAATATTTTGTGGCATTTCTTTGTGATAGCATATGTGATATTGTTAGTACTAGTGTATTTTATGTGTTACCCAAGACAATTCTATTTTCAACGTGGCCCAGGGAAGCCAAAGTGTTACATACCACTCACGTAAACGATTGTCCTTTAGTGAAAGTGATAATTCTAAACACCTGTTTAACTCAACCCTTCTATTCTACTCAAGGTTCTGTTAGTCCCTTGCTTGGTAAATCCTCATTATTCTTTTGCTTTTTCTCAGGAAAATTCTAAAATTGACACATTTATTTTATTGAAATTTGATTCTTCACAGTAATAGTGCCAGGTTTTAGTTAAAATTGAAAGTTGAAATAAAGTTTGATGTTAAATGAAATCCAGCATCGTGATTGTTTTCATGTGTCCCACATGTTCTCAAGAAGGAACTCTGAATTGGTGCAGATGATAAAGATTAGTCAGCAAAAAAGTTAATACAAGTAAACTTGAGGGGGCTAGAAGGAACCAAGTTTACTGAGCTTAGTTAGTTACAAATTAAAGAACTCATATGGCTACTGCTCTGTCTACAGTGAGCCTGATCTCTGAAAACAAGCTTACCTGAGCTTGGCTAGCTGCAAGGAAAAGTTGACTGTGGCCTGATTCTACCTGTGATTTTTTACAGGTGACCACATCTTCATATTAAAGAATCTGCGTGTACATATTCTGTATAAGAAGAGCAAACCCAAAGTTCAGGACAACTGCGTGCCTTGGACCCTGCTACATTAACCTGCCATGCCCATAATTCTCTCTTTGAATAAAACTTTCCACCTTGGATTTTCAGATCCCTCATGATCTGTTCACATTCTCTCAGTACTCAGGGATATCCAATAACCAGAAGAGAAGACATTACATGACTAAATGTTGCTGGTTCCACAAATTAAATAGAACCGTTTAATTTGGTTGATGTTCATAAAAATCTCTTCAATGCTTGGAGGTTGGAGGGCAAGATGGTGAAAGGAGAGTAGGGACCTAAAGAGTCTACCACAAAACACAAATGAACGGCCCCCATGTTCCAAGAAAGAAGACTCTGAGTGACAAAAACAGCAGCTGAGAAATCCATGTATTGCCAGTAAACACCTGAAGGTTGGAGAGAAAGGGGCGAGTCGGAGAGAGGGGAGGGATCAAAGACAGATCGCAACAGGACCCAATAGTGGGTGACCATCCAGGAGCAGTTCAGTGCATGGGAGGCCTAGAGGACAATAGGTGACAAGAGTAAAACCCCTAGCAAAGTGGCAGAACAGTGGGAGTCGTTGGGGAGCTGGTCTGGGGAGCTAAAATTTGGAGTGGCAAATTGGGGACCGAGCTTGGGTACCAGCCTCTGGAACCTTTGAGTGTTAGCAGGGCACAGCAAGGACTCTGAACTGCAGAGACGACATTGTGACTCTAGGCTCTCTTCAGAAACACAACGCAGGCACGCAAGGCTCCAGCGCAGGCCTGGGGATCCTGGCCGCAGCCTGCAGCTCCTGGTTGCGGCCCACTGCGCGGGTTAGCCACATGCCAAGCAGACAGCGCATGACCCCGGCACTAGACTGCGGCTTTCATTCCTGCCCGCTGTGAAGGTTGACTTGCTGCTGGTGCTGCTCGTACCACTCCTGCATGGGGCTGCAGTTCCATACTGCCTGCTGCAAAGACAAACTGGCTCCCTTTCTACCGCGGGGTCAAAACAACAGCTTCGGAATTGTGTGCTTGCCTGTTCGCATGCCCCTGGATCCTAAAAGCAGTTCGAGTCCACAGACTTTGCCCCACAACTTGGTCGCTGGAGCAGGCCTGGAAAAAAAGGCGGTTTTCATAGCATTCGCCCCAGCCAGCAGGAGGAGCCTCGGCCCACATTCACCCAGCTTCCCATGCATAGGACAGAAGGAGGAGTTGTCCCAGTGTGCCTTTTCTTGGCATCTTTCCTTTCCTACAGCCTCCCCAACCAACTAAATGCAGGAAGCGAAGGGACCATGACAGATGAACACTGACTCCAAATGTACCAGGAGACCAGAAATAAGAAAAAGACAACCCCTTTCTCCCAAAACTTGCCCCCCCAAAGGGCCTCCTTGTATCTTCCCTACACCAAGACTCCACAAAAGTACCAATCTGGGCTTTGGTGCACTACTACTGAACATAACGCCCTCATGTCAATGAGGAAGAACCCAGCATACAGGATGAATTCTTTAAAACTAAAACTCCTCAAAAAGATCAGGAAATTTATCAAGAGAGCCTCTTAGACCTAGAAGATTCTGGAATAAGTGACAGAGAAGTTCAAGTAGCAATTCTAAAGGCTCTGACACAAATGGAAACATACTGGCAGAACACGATGGCTGAGATAAACAACATAGAAATGGAAATGAATGACATAAACATAACTCCATGAACAAAAGGAACAATTTAACAAAGAAATTCAAACCCTAAGCAAGATTGACATAGAAATAGGAGAGATAAATAATACAATAAAAAAAGTGAGAAAATAAATACTGCCATAGGAAACAGGGCCAACCACATGGAGGAAATAATTAGTGGTATTGAAGATCATAACATGGAAACAGCTAAGAAAGAGGAAGTGAGGGAATATAGAAACAAAAGGATTGAAAGAATTCTACAATAACTATCTGACTCCATGAGACAAATCAACATCAGGATAATAGAAATCGAAGAAGGGGTAGAGCATTCTACACAGAGCACACTCAAACAAATAGTAGATGAGAACTTTCCAAACCTATGGAAATATCTGGAACCGCAAGTTCAAGAAGGAAACAGGTCCGCTAGGTACCGGGACCTTAACAGATCTTCTCCAAGACACGTGGTACTAAAGGTATCCAAAATTAAAGCGAAAGAGTCAATTCTCAAGGCAGCCAGGGA
>PVJL010017999.1:0-16991 GCA_004026885.1 Lyroderma lyra
AAGAGACAGCCAACTGAATGGGAGAAAATATTTGCAAATAACGCATCAGATAAGGGTCTAATATCTAAAATATATAAAGAACTAATAAGACTTAACAACAAAAAAACAAACAACCCAATTAAAAAGTGGGCAGAAGAACTAAACAGACACTTCTCCCATGAGGAAATACAAATGGCCAACAGACATATGAAAAAATGGTTATTTATTTTTGTTTGTTTGTTTATTATTTGTTATTTGGTTATCCTAGCCAGAGCTTTGTCAATTTTATTGAATTTTTTCAAAGTTCCAGCTCTTTATTGCATTAATTTGCTTGTTATCCTGTTCTCAATGTTGTTTAGCTCTGCTTTAATTTTTATTATTTCTTTCCTTCTACTGATGTTGATTTTTTCTGTTCTTTTTTTAGTTCTTAAAGATATGTTATTAAGGTCTTTATTTGTGATTTTTCTTGCTTCGTAAGATAGGCCTGCAATGATATAAATTTCCCTTTTATTACTGCATTCAATGTGTCCCAATAATTTTGATACATTGTATTTTTATTGTCATTATTTTCTGTTATTTTTAATCTCTTCTTTTGTTTTTTCTTTGATCCAGTCATTTTTTAGTAAGATGTTATTTAATCTCCATATATATATGTGATTTTTTTTCTGCTTTCTTTCTGTAGTTGACCTCCAATTTCAAAGCTTTGTGGTCTGAGAATACATTTGGTATGATTTCAATAATTTTGAATTTGCTAAAGCTAGTTTTGTGTCTCAGCATATAGTCTATCATTGAGAATGTCCATGTGCACTAGAAAAGAATGTATAGTTTTGTGTTATAGGAAGAAGTATCCTGTAAATGTAAATTATGTTCAATTCTTGTAATGTATAATTTAAGATTATATTTTCTTATTTATTTTGTTTGGATGAGTTGTCCATGGATGTTAAGTGGGTGTTTAGGTCCTCTGCTATAATTTTATTTTTGTCAGTTTCTCCTTTTAGGTCTGTTAGTAGTTGCTTAGTACCTTTTGGTGCTTCCTGATTGAGAGTATATATATTAATGTGAGTTATTTCTTCCTGTTGTATTATCCCTCTTTTTACTGTGAAATGTTCTTCTTTGTCTCTTGTTACCTTTTTAATCTTGAAGTCTGTCAACTTCTTCATTTCTCTGGATGCTATTTGATTGGAGTGTTGTTTTGCACCCTTTCACTCTGAGTCTGTGCTTGTTCTTATGTCTGAGGTATATCTCAGAGACTGCATATGGCTGTTTTCTGTTTGTTTGTTTGTTTGTTTTCAGTCCAGTCTGCTATTCTGGCCTTTTTATTGGTGTATTTAGTCTATTTACATTTAGGGTGATGATTGATATATGAGGATTTCCTATGGCCATTACTTCCTCCCTTTTTGTTTCTTTTTGTTGTTGTTGTCCCAACCTTTCCTGATCTATTTTGATTTTTTGTTTTAGGTTGAATAGTCTCCTCCAATATTTAATGAAATGCTGGCCACATGCTAGAAAATTCGCTCAGCTTCTGTATGTCTACAAAGGTCTTTATTCCTCTGTCATATCTAAAGGAAAATTTTGTTGCATAAATTATTCTTGGCTGAAAGTTTCTTTCTTTCTTTTATATTTTTAATGTTTGAGTCCACTCCCTTCTGTTTCTGCTGAGAAGTATTATGATAGCTTGATGGGCTTTCCTTTAAAGGTTATAGTTTTTTATTCCCTAGCTGCCTTGATAATTATCTTTTCTTCTTTGATTTTTGACATCTTTAGTATAATATACCATGAAAAAAATTCTGCTGGGGTCCAAGTAGCTCAGGGACCTATTTTCTTCTTGAATTAGAGGTTCCATAGGTTTAGAAATTCCCATCTATTATTTGTTTAAGTTCTCTAGAGTTGTGTTTTGCACCTTCTGCTATTCCTATTATTTTAATGTTATTCTTTATGATGGTGTCAGAGAGTTCTTGTAGAGTTCTGTAAGTTCTTTTGTCTCTGAAGTCTCTATATTCTTCTTTTTTATGTTGTTTCCATGTTCTAATCTTTGATATCACTAATATTTTCCTTAAACTGGTTGGCCCTATTTCCTATGGTAGTTAGCTCATTTCTCAGTTCTTTTAATGAGTTTATTTCTCAAATTTTTATTTGATTATTTTTTATATTTTTAATTTCTTTGTTAAAATATATATTTTTTCTGTTCACAGATTTCCTGTCTGAGATAATCTATCGGGGTCTGGGTACTCTGTCAACATTATAGTAGCTCTCCGAGTATACTAAAAACTGCAGCCTTGTATTCTGTGTCCCACAGACCATATATTTCCAGATCTATAAGTTCCTTTTCTGAAGATTTTTCATTTTCTTTCTGAACAGCTTTGAATCCTAAGGTACTCATTGTATTTTATGGGTTTTTGTTTTGTTTTGTTTTGTTTTGTCTTGTTTGTTTTGTTTTGTTTTTGTTTTCTGGGCATGAGGACTTTTTCTGTGGTAGCTTTTTACCTTTCTTTCTTCTTCTCTCCCTCCCTGCTTCCCTCTTTCTTTCTTTCTTTCTTTCCTGCTTTCTTTCTTTCTTTCTTTCTTTCTTTCTTTCTTTCTTTCTTTCTTTCTTTCTTTCTTCACTTTCTATCTGGTATCACTGTAGTGTCTTCCAATATTTTTCTCTAGGTTATTCAAATTCCTATCTCTGAGAGATTTACTGCAAGGTGGGTTTCCCTTCCTTTGATCCAATTACCTTGGTCTCGATGTGCCTCCTTCTTTGGAAAATGTGGTGGATGATGGTGTGCTACGTCTCTGAGATCAGTGCTGGAAAAAACTGCTGTGCACGTGTTTTGGAGTTTTCCTGAGCCCTACTGTCAGTTTCCATGGGTGCAAGATTTGTTTGCCTTTTTGTTTTGTTTTGTTTTGTTTTCCAGCTGACTATAGAGCAGAGGATAGGTGAAGATAGGGGAGTGTACTTTCGGAGAGTGTTAGGAGAAGCAGCCAGGCTCAGTGTCTCTGGTTTCTGCATGGATTTGGGGGTGGTGTGGTCTTTGGCTTCTTTGTTTCCTGCAGTAGCTCTCCTGGTTGTGACTCCTCTGCAAAACTAGTCTGTTCATCAGGGAAGCCTGGTAGGTCCCTGCAGGACAAACCAGGAGCAGGCTGTGATCACCTCAGTCACAAGCTAAGTATGTGCTGCTTACTCAGCCTTTCTCCTTTCTCCTAAGCCCAACTTTTACCCAGGACCATGTTTTATTCTGGTCAGTGTTTCCATGGCAGATGGCTCTCAGTTTCAAACTCACCCAGAGCGGATTTGTGGCGCAACAGTTCAGCTAGGGGCCCTCTTCTCAACCAGGACAGTTCAGATGCTTTGTTCAGCCTCTAACTTACCCAGGGCACAGTGCTTTGGTTGGGGCCCTAGCGCGCTGCAGCTTGGTTGGGCTTTCAACTCACCTACACTTTCACATGATTTTAGCCACTTTTGCCTCCATTCTTGTTGCCACATGGCCTCCTGCCTGACTGGGATCATGTTGCTCTTGAGCCAGTGTCTCCTGGCTCCCTCCTCATTCCTTCAGTCAGTCCTGGGTGGGCCACCACTACCTTCAGCATCTGTGTCTTCGCTCTGCGTTCTCCCTCCTCTCTTGTTTGCCCCCATTCCTCTGACCTTTAGGTTTTTCTTGCAATGTGTGTCTCTCTCAGCTGAAACTGTGACACTCAGAGTTTCCTTTGTTCAATCTCAATGGTTTAATTGTATCTTCTAGGAGAGGTTTCAGGAATTTGCTTTTTTGTCACCATCTTGGGTTGTCTAATATTTTTTATAAGGCTGAAACACTGTGATAGGAAGTATGATAAATTACTGAAAAAAATTCATGCAATAAAATAACTCAAAAGCAAAATGAAGGACATAATTTAAAATTTAAATTATGAGAAAAAATTAAATTTGGTTGGTTTGATTAATTCTGTGTTTTTTTTTGAAAGGTTATAAGTGTGGAATTAAATGTAAACCTTCTATTGAAATGTAATCTTCCTTTGTATTGTTAACTACTTGATTGAAAATAAGTGAATGACAAATAAATATTCATTGCTATAGATTGTTTATAGCTCAAAGTAATCATTCAATAACATAAATTGTCACTATAATTAATAACACAATTTACCTGAGAGAATTAATAACTTAGAAATCTCTTTAAATAGACATTTGTTAATATGGGTATCAAAAAGTAAAATAATGTTTTGCTTCATATATGAAAATAATAAAGGGATTTGAGTTCAATAGATTTATATAATTAGAATAAGAACAATGAAACAAACTCTGAAGAACATCATAATTTTTTTCTAGTAAATAATTAAACGTTTTAATGTAAAAATAGGAGTACAGACTTTTGAATTATATTCACAAATAATTTACTTCCCACTTTATGTCACTAGTTTTACTTTAGGACCTAAGGGCTAGGACTGATTCTTATTAATTCATAGCAGGAGCACACAAGTGATGTCTTTAAACTCATCTTTGCATAAGTTATATTTTAGTTAGCTTGATTCCTTATGTTTTGTTTTTCTCTTCCTGAAATCATGTCTTCCTTTGCTTCTGGGTTATGTCTAACTGTGTTCTGCAGCTGTTGATTCAATTCATGATAAACAATTGATTACACAGATCACAGAACAAGTAAATCAGTCTGGGACTTTGGTAATAAAAGATAAAGCTCCAGCAAGTTAATACATCAGTCTTAAATAGAGAAGATATCTAAAACTAATTAAACACTGGGCCCAGCGACAGTGATTTAAGCTCTACTCCTGAAACCTTCAAACTGCCTAGAACCATGGTTTTCAGGATGGTAGTGTCAAATTACAATTTCATCTTTTGAATCTGTATAATTGAGCACTGTGGAGCAAACATCACCTTATAAAATCCACCTTGAAATCAAAATTTAGAAGTGCAGTATATCATATAAAGGCACATGTTTTTACCCAATACTTCCTTCTTCTAAGGTAGCTAATTACTAATGAGTAATTTTTCATAGTAAGATAAATTCTAAGAAATAGCCAATCCAGGTATTGGAAATACTCTCTCAGTCATTATTATGAGGAAAACAAAACTTTCATAGAAGTCTCAAGTACATTTAGGTTTCTATAATGCATAATTTCCAGGAAAGCTAGGGAGACAAAAATACTTAACTTTTTCTATAGTGGAGGCAGACAAGGAAGAAAGAGCTTGGAAATTTATGAGTTAGCTATTGATATATACATATTAGTGCCTTTAATATACAGAAGTATTTCTATAATAACTTATTTATTTTAAGACACCTAAACCTAAATCAAGTGCTATATAGATACAAAAAATCCAAAGTTAAAAATCAGGTCAAACTAAATCTTGAAGTCAAGCCATGGCAAGTCTTTCAATATACTTTCTCTGCTGTAATCTATATTCATGTTTCTCCATGTATTTTATATCCTTCTATTTTTCTAAGGCTGGCCAAATGTTGGTCACCTTATAGTTGCTAAGGTATGTGGAAATAGTGAATATCTCAGTACAAATTTTAAATACTCAAGAAATAGAATCTGAGAAGTCTGTTTAAGAGTAAAAATGTTTAACTCTAATTATGCAACTCTTCTAGGGTCAAAAAATATGCTAACATGGCTTTCAGGGTTGCAACCCTATTGGATTGGAGACTATTTTTCTGTGTTGGGGTTTACCAGCAATGATTTTTCCCACCCCTCTAATGTCTCCTCTCAGTTTATAATCAATGGGAGTAAAAAATAATGATATCATACTATTGGTATTAATACTAATAAAGACTGAATTGTCATAAATATGGATAGATATGGGTCATAATCAAGCATTCTTATAATCTCTGTTCATGATTAAATGATTGAATCTTAAACAATTCAACCAAAGGAGACTTTGCATTTATAGAGAAGAAATAGTCAATTGAGAATTCTTAACTTTTATCTTTATTGTCTCACTACTGGAAACAGAGAAAAATTACTTCCAGATTTACCTCTAGAAGGGGACTGCTTATGTACTGCAAATCTTATGGACAAAGTAACAGAATAGACCTACTAATTTTTCATATGGAAAAAAGTTATACAAAGAGAACAAGACAGAGAAAGAGCAAGATATGAGAAAAATGGAAAAGAGAGAGAGATTTTCTGAATCTTAATCAGACAACTCATTCTTGTTTCTTTAGCATGGAGTGTGTAAAAAATGTAAAGAATGGTGGGGTGTATTCTTTCCAAGGTAAGTGTTGTAGCAGACAAGACTAACTTTATGAGGAAAAAAATATCCCCTATACCAAAGATGATAAAAAATCATACAAGGCCAAGTTCAGAATGGCTAATTTACTTGATTGTCAGGAGTCTGTGTGTGAATCCTAGGAGGAACGGTTATGCAGAAAAGAACTGTTGAGCTTCAATAACATTGGTGAATGAAGACAGCTTTCTTTGTAAACCCATAAGATAACAGTCAAGTTATTCACCATATTCAGTTACTCTTCCTAGTAAAGTCAAATATCACTGGACCAATGAAATGAAGGTTCTATAACATATAGCACTAAGAATGATATGTTGAAAACAAGAACATTTTTGCAAAGTGATTAAAGTAATACATGTTTGAAATTAGGAAGTTGTGGTTACATTGAAACTAGAAATGAAAAGGTAGCTTTAAGAGACAGAAAGAAGAAATTTTAAAACATACATAAAACTATATTACCCTTTCAAATTTGAAACCCCAAATTTTTATATATACCTACAAAGTCCTCCAGAGAATATCTTTAGAATAATATTCTTAATATTAATCTTTTAAAATTTATTTTTCAGTGAGTTATTCAGATAATTGAATTAGCAAATTTCTTAGGACTTTTAGGTTTCTAAGGATTATATTTAATATATTAAAATAGAAAATAATTTAAATGGGAATATTAGGATCGTGGAAATAGTTTAAAAATAAAAGAAAGATTTTTTTTTTGGAAACCATTTAGACATGAATGAATGAGTAATTATTAGAACAAGAGTGAGGATCAATCATGTCAAATTCATCCAGTGACTGTCAATCTGCATTAAGAATGCCTCCAATATAGTTTGTTATCTTGAACTTTGATTCAGCATTTATATGTAATCCTGATCCCAAATCAATTCTGTTAAAACAAAATTGATTTTGGATTTACCTTTATATAAAAGAAACATGAGATTAGTTTCAGTAAATAATCTCGGTTTTTCACATGTCATCCAGAGCTCCAGGCAGGTCTCTTGTTAAAGCCAAGCCAAATCTTAAAGCAGTCAATTTTTAATTTTTAAAGTTTTACTTTAATTAAAGTTTAAGATAAGCTTTTTAAAGATTTAATTGCATGGATTTTTATTCAGGTTTAAGTATGAATTATGACCATTTCCTCTCTATTGCTATGGTCAGATAACATTGTTTTATAAGTGTATGGGTACATTATAACCCATTGAATAACTTCTCTAACATTTATTTATTTATTTATTTATTTATTTAGGCTTTTATCAATACCAACTTTGAGCATTGAAGAAGTCTACTCTATAGATATAAAAGTCAAATGCTCTTCATAGCATATGATTGCAATCTATAATTACTCATTATGACACCTTCATTATTCAACATGATCTCAGTGGGGAATGTTGTTTTACAATACTCTCAGTTGATTTTGAAGGTCAATCTCTTTTGGTTTTGGTAGAAAAATTTATAACATGTATTAGAAAGTTTACTGAACATTTTATCTTTCTTAATTAACAGTTGAGAATAGTAGCAGTATCTTCTATTATCCATGGTGATATGCTGTGGTGTCTTCACAGGACTCTGCAGGGCTCTGGGCTCAGCCTTTCATTTCATTCAAAGACTCTGAGTATTTGTACTTTTCTTCAGGATCCATTGAGATCTCTAGTCTTTCCAGTTTTTGCTCAGCTTCTTAGCTTAGTCTGCTGTTTAAGAATCCCAACTGTTCTAATGGGAATCATTCTCAACTTTTTCTTCTCACTTGTATTTTATCTTTTTTTTTTTACTCTAATATTTTATTTTCTTGGTAAAGACAAGCTTGAATTTTATGGAAAAATTTTGAATACTTCTAATTCAAAATTTAATAAAGTTGAAATGATGAGGGGTTTGTGAAAATGCACCAGGGCTATGAGCTCTGTAAAATTATCAAGTCTATGATTTAACTGCTTTCCTGCTGCCAGTAGCTCTTCTCACCTTACTGTGGATAATATCTAGCTTAAGTGACCATTGGCTTGATTTGAAAACTTTTTTGTTCATGACTCTTCATCATTAATTTTTTTCTCTTCAGGTGTGAAGAGAGCATAGTGTAGTGGTTAGATTCATAAGCTCTGCAGGAAACTTCCTTCAGTTTGAAACCCAATTTTGCCATTCACAGTGTGACTTCAGAAAAATTTTCTCTGTCTCAGTTTTTCCAAACCTGTAAATGGGAGATGATGATTAGGATAATGTTAGCTAACTTATATTGTTTCTGAGGTTTAATAAGTAAACCATGGTAAAGAGTTAAAACAATCATTAGCATAGTAATGACAAAGTATTAGGTATTATTCATAGTTTTATATCCATCCCGCAGTCATCTTTTGTGCATATTTTTATCCTTCATCTGAATATTTGTAATGTTATAGAATTATATAGATGGACTGTTTCTCCTTATCTATCTATATACTATTATCTAAAAGGCTTCACTAAGTCCTGTGGTTTTCAAAATATCTAGGTATTTATGACTCTTAATGATTTTTAATACTTCATGGCACTGTTTATGTGATGTTATCATATTTGTCTTTTCAATGACTCTCTTTCTTCTCCACCCCATTCCCCTCCCAAACAATAAGCAACCATACAATTTTGTTTAATATACATGTTGTATGTTTTATAAAGTGTCTATGTAAATGTATTTCTAATTGTATTGTGTTACACATCTCATTTTTTATCCCCTTTTTCTGCTAAATTCTTTGTTTTAAAAGCTATGCTTATTGCTTTGTGTACATCTAGTTTGTTACTTGTAATTGTATATATATATACACACACACCACTTGCATGTGCCACATTTTTATCTATTTCCTCTCTCAGTGATGAACACTCAAATTACCTTCCATTCACTGATCTCCTGAAAAAGCTATAGTGAATATTCATATATATTTTTCTTTAATGATCTCTGAAATAATTTATTTAGAATATTTAGAATAAGAATTCCTGAGGCATTGTTACTCAAATATGACTATATCTACATTCTCAAGATTAACATATGTTGGGGATAGCATCTGGCAATATGCAACATTTTTACCTCCACTGGTATAATAGTTACAAAGATTTTTGGTCTTTATTTACATTTTCTGGTTTTTAAAGAGTTCGAGAATGTCTATATATGCTTCTGTATCTTCTTTTAAGGTATAGTAAGAGTGTAAGAATATAAAACTGTCTATTAAGAAAAAGAGCAGTGCTCCAGCAAAATAGATAACTTGAACTTAAGCACTAAACTTTTGATAATACCTTACATATAAGTGTCATATTAATTGTAAAAAAAGTCTTCAAGTCTATCATTCCCAAGAAGTACTCACCTAAAGACCTGACAGTCACAAGTGCCAGTTACCTGTAGTAAAATGTGGCTATTTTCGATGAAGAAGAATACATATCTAAATATTACCTGCAACTTCTCTTACTCTCCCTTCTACAGTTCAATAGCACAGATATAGAAGCATACACTCATCCAAGTCAACAAGTTAGATAATATTTCTAACTTCTACTGTAAAACACAGTTCACTTCCCAATAACTCTTCATTTCTGTGAACTGCAAAAAGAAAAAAAAGTCATAAGCATCATTCATCTTCACATAGAAATATTACATGAGTTATTACCAAAGAGAAAATAATAAAAGAAACTATGATCTAAAAGAAACAAGGTGAAGTAGTCACTTAAATGCGAATCAGTGGGTAAATGAAAGATAATGCTGGTCCTATAAATTCTTTCCCTTTTCCCCATTATTATCTGTTCTTCACTGATTCTTATTTTCTTTTCCCCTTATTTTGTTTTCTAGCTCTTTGAAATAGTTCCCATTCTATGCTATAAGGCCTAGGAATAAGAAATGAAATAAAATTAGTTTTCAATTCAGTCTCAAGTGTACAAATTAATTTTTTTCTAAAATTTACTACCTTTATAAATTTATAATATATTCAGTGTTGTCTCAACTCACAAGATAATGTAAATTTTTTCTTTCTTCTCTGTCAGTTTTAACGTACCAAGTGAGTTCATTAAAGCTTCATGATTTTATATATCAGCCATTTGCTGAACAATCCCAAATTTATATCTTCAGTCCCAGAGGGTTCACAGGTTTCAGATTCATATATTGAACTGTTAATTCTATTAATACATGTTCACTTTCAAACATACTGGTTTCTTAATTATATAACATAAAAGAAAAGTCTTGTTCTTTTTTCCACAACTCTGAACATCCTCTAGTCTTCAACATTTCAGGAGTTAGCATTATGATCATCAATGTGCTCAGGCAAAACATTCTGGGAATCATCAGTGCCTTTTCTCTTTCCTTTACCCACTTCATCCTATTTTCAGGGAGCTTAGTCTCCAGTGCTGTTATAAATTAAGTGACTGAGTGAGTCATGAAAATATCCCCAAAAGAGCAAGTACATAGCAATGATTTTTTGTTTTGTCTACCAATATTTTATATAGTACTTGTTATACAGTACACAAACAATAAAAAAATTGTTGAATGGGTGAATGTGATCAAACAAAATGTAAAAATAATTTCTTATTCTAATTAAAACTAAGTGTTTGATGACTTCTTTGTTCTTTCTTGTAGTTTTTATGTCACTTCTTTATTCTTGTTGGCTAAAAACATCTTCAAAATTTTTTTAAAAATTCAGTAGGTGATTACTTTATTTTTTGTTTAGTACCAAACAAATGCTTTCTAGTTGTACCATCTAAGTATGTGTTTTACCTAGAAATTATGGGTCACTCATTCCACTGTATTCTCAGGAGAGAATATCTGCCTTTAATATTTAATGTTCAATAGATGTTTTTGGAATAAATTAATGAGCCAATAAATTATAATTAAGTTTATTTAAAGCTTTGGATCACACTTGTACTTGAATTTCAATTATACTTTTATTTAGATAAGTAATTATAATAAATAGAAAGAGTCACAGAATTATAGAATGAAAAAGAATTTTAGGACTTTATAGTTCAACCTCTTCATTTTATAAATGAGATAACAGGTTTACTAAACTTGTGTTCTTTCTCAAAGCTTTATATTTAGTTATTGTCAGATCAGAAGAAAAGTCAGACCTTCTAATGTCTAGACTGGAGATCTTGCCAATATTTTGCCTTCTTTTCATTTTCCAAAGTTAAAAACAAAAATATATAAATGTTCAGAAATCTATTCTGAATATTTGAAAATAAAGATGAGTGGTAATGTGCAAACTGCAGTGAGAGCAATTTGTTTGATGCTGCTAAGAGATGCTAATTTTCTAAAATTATTATTGACTATATTAATTATACTTGTATTGAAAATGAATGCAGAAGATAAAAATGGATATAAAATTGACCATCTGGGAAAATAGTAATGAATGTTAGGCAGCTGAAAATAAATGGGTGCTTCAGTGGCCAGACTGATTCATTTTCATAGTGTGAACAAAAAACATATAAGGTTAACAATTAAAGAACATGGTCATAACAAGTGTATAAAAGAATTAAATGGTTCAATATGGAAAGCACTTATAATATAAAATATAGTTTTTAGAATTTATTGTTTTTTTATGTCCATTGCTCTAGGAATGGTGAATAGAAAAAAAAACCAGAGAAGGGGAGCTTTGGATTCAAAAGAGGAGTCACCCCATGAGCCTTATGTCTAGAAGTTATTTCTTCCAGAACTACATCTAATTTTTCACTCTCAAAACAATGGTACCAACATATATACAGTACCATCCCTAGTGCTGAGGAAAAACAAAATAATTTTCTGGAATGCAATAGTTGAGACAGACAGAAACCTATGACAGTCAAAATGGGGAAACTGCTGTCTAACTGCAGTGGTCCTGTATTTAAACCTAGAAAACTAAGACATAACAAATAAATAGTTGCAAGTGGCATAATATTTAGAGATATATTGATATTATTTCTTATTTGCATTTTCCTCATGTCAACCTTAAAAATTAAACAGCAAAGGTCATTCAAGTGACATTTGAGTTTATTGGAGAAGAATTGCAGTTTGAGATGTGAAAACTGTGGCAAACCATAGGAAAGTCAGAAGAGACAAGAGAGATCACTTTTTATAAGGTTTTTATAAGAAATTGGGATGAGATTGTTGCAGTATCTCATTGGTAGTGGAGTGATTGTTTTTGCTGAGTAAAGAGGATGGGAAGCTGGCAGTTACTGAGACAAACTGTAAAAGAGGGGTTCTTTCTTCTTCCTGTTGATTGCATAAGCTGCAGATGCTAGTTTTGTTCAGTTACAATGAGTGTACAAGCTGTACATGCACAAAAGCTCTCCCTCATGGCTTCTCAATTCCATTTTAAATGAGGGGTGCTTTATTTATTTTCACACCTGAATGTGACATTTTTCTTCCCAGTCAAAGCAAGATTTGAGGCTGAAATGGAAGTAATGGGGGATTTGGATCATCACCATAGAAGTATAAAATGAAAAAAAGATAATATTTACATTCTGACATCCTATATAAGATTTTGCTGCAAGGCAAAATGGTTGAAAGAGAGGATTTGTAGAGAATAAGAAAGCGTGTGTTTTTACATTGTTTTAAAACAATAAAATTAATGCTAGATAGAAAGAAAGATAGATGATAGATAATAGAGAGATAGATGATATATTTTTGGCATAGAAGGAGATTGAAAGTTGAAACATTAAGTGTGACTCTTCTGTTCTTAATGCATTGGGGAGAAAAAGGTTGGGGACAGAGGCATGGGGTCACTTAGGTTGTGAGCTCCCCTTTCTGGGGTTAACACTGTATGAGAAGTAGATGTGTAGGTTAAGGATCAACTTGAAATAAAGAGTTCTTGCTCATATTTGCATGCAAATTATACAATAAGATTACCTCATTCGTTGCTCCTACAGCAACCTGGGGAAATGACCATGCCCAAGTCAATGAAGAACTGCAGCATGGTAGGGCAGAGAATGAGCTGGAATTTCACTTCTGCAAGCCATTAAGGGGAGTTTGGTGGGTACCTGAGTTGAGTCAATGGGCTTGCCAGAGAGTTCTTGTAGCAAGGAATGAAATGAATCTATAGCAGAAGCTTAGAAAACCAGCTACACCAGGGGCTCAGTGCTAGATAGATTATGGAAAATTTTTAAATGGTCTAAAATGCTGTCATGATCCAAGTTGAGGCAAATTGGACAGTGATACGTACTATACCTAACTGTTTGGGGAGCAATTCTCCATGGTGTTTCTATGTGTCTTTTACAGGTTTTCTCCTGGACTGTTATTTTTCAATGATGTTTTCACAGCAAGCAGCATTGAAGGATAGAGATAGCATCTCTTTCTATGTTAGACAGTAAATGTGTTTCCTAACCAACATAATCCAGATAATATCTTCTTGCCTACCCTGCTTATATTTCAGAATTAGCTCCTTGGAGGGAAGGATGGTAAGTGTGCTGACAGTCCTCTTATAAGATTGGAGATTTTCTAATGTCAGAGAGCCTCATCTATAAAACAGATCCCAGGTGCACAGATACAGCTAGGACCACCTCTGCATCACCCCCATGAGACTTGAGGAAGGAGGGGAGCAGATGCATGCATAAAGTTCATGCTGTTACTGTGTACTGTGCAGTACAGTGCAAGGTTGTTGAAAGAGCATACAGTGCTATGTCTGGGAGATCTAGGTTCAAAAGTCAGTTCTTAAAACTACTTACTTGATTACAGTTGGAAAGTTACTTTATCCCTTGGAAAGTCACTTTTGTCATCTGAAAAATGGGGTTCTATAACACATGGATCACAGAGTCATCATGAAGAACAAATTTTTCAAGACAGCCATGGTGCTTGACTAGTAGCCTAAGTAATGTTCTTTAAAATAAATTTGAATTAAAAATGAATGTATTTAAATTTTATTTATAAATTATTAACTCAGCCACCATTTAATAGGCTATACTAAATTAATCAGAAGCATTTTTCAGTGTCACATCATTGGTTTTCACAATAATCCTGTGAGATAGTGTTCTTAATTCCCATGTTACAAATGAGAAAATTAAGTCTCTAAGAGGTTAAATAACATTTCAAATGTTATTCAGCTAAATCATCAGAGTTAAGTTTAAACATGGGTCTCTCTCAGGGGTGTTGGTATTATGAAAAGTTTGGGAAAATTAGAAAAAAGTTACCCACAACCCCATCAAACTATCACAATAATCATTATCCTTTCGGCAACTCTATATGCTTTTCACTATTGTAAATACTATTTTGATTCCTTTCTGTCATAAAACTATCGATCCGGTTAGAAATACATTGGCTTCCATAATTTGTTATTGATGTGGAACTCTTTTATTTAGTATATTTAACTTCAAAAACATAATTTATTTTAAACTTTTTTCACTATGAAAGACATTATTTTCTGGCATTTAATCAGTAAAATTTAACTTTGATTACAAATTAATATCAATGGGGAAATTTATTTACAATGAGTATTTAGCTTTTTTTACTGTTTTAAGAAGATTATGAAGTAAAGTTTGTGCCATTATAAACTAGAAAAATTATAACTTTGGTACAAATAGAATGGAGGTTTTTTAAAATTTCATATGGCTTTAATTTGTTAATGGCTCAATTTTTAATACTATATCACTCAAAGTGTATATACAAAAATGTTTTTATACTATTCAGGTATCTGGGGGAAAATAGCATAAGACTGTTTATATTTCTATATATAGAGTTCTAGTCTTTGTGTTGTTTTTTTTTAAATAATTAGTTGATTTAGTTTATGTCACCTAAAACAAAAAATGTGGTTTCTGTTCACTTTGGACAACTGGGAACATAAAAGTTGCTGAACTGCATAGAAATGAGAGGAAGTCGGTAAGACCTTTCTCCTGATTTCATATAACTTTACTAGTCAAGCTGTTTTTTTTCCATCTGGCTCCTAGTCCATTCTATAGGTAACAATCTATAACATATGTTATCCTAAACTCCCACACTGATAATTATGTTCCTTCAATAATTAAGTTTTAAAAATGTACAGGATTAGCTTTTAGAAAATGGATGAAAACCTCCTGTTTTGAAGGAGAAATAAGTTCAGGGTATGCTCAGAAACCAGTTCATTGTGTTAGCCCAAGTCATTGGAGAAGCCATTCCGAGCACATGGGGGATTCTTAAATTTACAAGGGAAAATAAATGAAAAGGAAGAATGAACAGATTAATGAGTTAACAAGTGACTGAATCACAAAGCTTACAGGATTTTTTTTCATTTAAAGTAGTTTATCTTAAATATATTGTATTTCACAGCAGATCTTGTTTTGATTGAATTTTTACCAATCGCTGTTTGGGTTCAGCTGTTTAAGCTTAGGAATAAAGTAAGTCAACTAATTACTATTAAAAAGTAACAATTCCTAATCAACCAATAAGTCATTTTTATCAAAGTAATTAAAAATGAGAATCAAAATAAAGCCAGTATACCCTATGCACATACAAACATACAGAAGGGAATCCAACATAGTCAAGGAGGTTATAAAATTCTTCTTGTAGGAGATGATTCTCCCTCTGAACCACATTGTTAGTGTAATTTTACTTTGAAAACAATTTTTACTTAAATACAAGATCCAAAATTATGTGAAAATAAATGATAGACCTACATGAATTTTTACAACTTATCTTCTTTAAGCTTCACTCAACTATCCCCTTCTCTCTCAGTCTTATATTCTGCCCACTCTATTTAAAATTGTTTTTCATCATTCCTGAATTTGGGTATCATTTATTCTGCTTATCATTTATTTTTATCCCACCTATACTTTCTGTCTACTATGTTACTTACTCTCATGTTTATTGTTTATTATCTGTCTTTGTCAATAAAATGTATTCTCCACAAGGTGGAGCAAACATTTTTTTTTTCTGTCTATTTTTTACCATCTTCCAAATTCCTACAACAGAATATGGATTACTTTGTTGAATGGATAAATGAACTAAGAGCAATTCCACAAATTTTCATTGAATGAGTAAATGAAGGAATAGTAACAATGGAATAGGAAAGAAATATAAAGAAATATAATACATTTAAAAATATAACTAAGATTTATGGATTGCTTACATTGTGAAAAGTCCTGTACTATGCACTTTACAAGTGGTAGTTTAATTTTTATTACTCCATGAAATAGATACTATACTTCTATTCATTTTAAAGATGGAAAAAATGGGCTACTGACAGATTTAACTTTTTACCCAAGACCACACTATAAATAAATAACTAACTCTGGCATTAAATTGGCTTAATGTACTAATATTAGGGAAGAAAACTTAAGTGAATGAGAGAACAGATGATCATTAAATGTGTTGGAACAAAGCATTATATAACTGGAAAAGTTTTTAAATATCCTATGCTTTGAAGTAATAGAATTTTAAAATTGGAAAAGAACTTTAAAACAATCTTTCCCTCATTATTTTTTTTAATGAGAAAATCAAGGCCAGATAAAGTAAGGATTTGAAAACAATATCTATCTATCTATCTATCTATCTATCTATCTATCTATCTATATCTATCTATATCTATAGATATAGATAGATAGATAGATATATCCAACTTATTTAATATATCACTCAGCTTCCCAGGTATAAAAAAGCATATTGTAATTGAATTTTATATAATTATCACACATGAAATTATTATATAAATCCACATATAAAAAATCACATAGATCTGCCATAGTAAAGTCAGCAAACACAAAATTAAATGATATGCAGGAAATTCATTTTCTTAAAAATAGTTTATTTTTATTTATTCAACTTTTAATTAACACTATATGAAGCATACATGTTGCTAGGCAATAATAAAGAAATGATACATGCTATGACATTAAGAAAATGCTAAGAAGATAAATGAGTTTATTAATAATT
>PVJL010018001.1:0-16975 GCA_004026885.1 Lyroderma lyra
GGTGTGGGGGCGATGCTGGGAGGGTGGCGTGGGGGCACGCGGGGGCAGGCGGGGGGAGAGGCTGGTTAGAGAAGGAAGCGGAGGCGGGCTGGGGGGCCCCGCGGGGTCCCTCGGCCTCCCTGGGGACGCGCCCCACGGGCAGTGGGTTCCAGTGACGTAGTGTGAGCTGGAGGAGGCGGCATCAGACAGGGGCCTGAGGACGACCCCCGGGACGGGTGGGCCCCGGGGAAGGCGACGGAACGGGGGTCGGGGCGGCGGGGACTGACTGTCCCTCCGGCACCACAATCTGTCCCCCATCAGGGCGACGGCGGTGGCCGGGAAGGGTGCGGCAGGGAGGAGGACTCCTGCCAGCTGTGGAAACGACACCAGCGTGTGACACGGAGGAGCAGCAGCACGCGGCGACTGGCTGGCGGAGCGCGCGGGCACGCGGGGTCTGCGGGGTCCCACCGCCCCGTGTCCCGTTGCCGCGGCGGGACTGCCGGTCGCGGAGCAGCCGCCGGTGCGCCTCGCGTTTGCTCTGCACACAGAAAACCGGGGGTCCCCCGAGATACAGATCCCCACCCGTCAGACCTGGGCCCGGCCGATCTGCCTTCGTAAGGAAGCACCTGGCCGAGCCCCTTCCAGTCTCAGGGGTCGGTCACCCCAGGGACCAGCGGTACCAAGCAAAGGTGTGTCCTCATTCCGTCCTCTGACGGCCTCTTCCTCCCACGAAGGAGAGAATGAGCTCCCGCAAGCCCACGGGGAAAGAGTAGTTTACAATTGCAAAGGTACTTCTTTTGTTTTGTTGTTAGACTTACTGGGGTGACATCCGTTAGCGAGGATTACGTAGGTTCCAGGCACACAACTCCACGTGCATCGCCAGCTTGTGGTGTAATAAGTTCACCACCCAGTGTGCCTTCTCCTTCCATCACCTTATATTTAGCTCCCCCTCTCCTCCCCCACCCCTCCCCCTTCTCCCCTCCCTGACCCACTCGTCCCCAAATAAACATTAAACTATTGATTGTGTCCATGGGTTATTTGTCTGTTTGTTCATTTCTTTTCTCTTTGTTGCTTTCAGCTTTATATTCCGCATATGAGTGAGGGCATACCGATGACTGGATAAAGAAGCTGTGGTACATATACACAATGGAATATTACTCAGCCATAACAAAAGATGAAATATTGCTATTTGCAACAACATGGATGGACCTGGACTTCATCATGTTTAGTGAAATAAGCCAGACAGAAAAATGCAAAAGTCTTTCTTAGCTGGTCCTGACTGAGAGTATAACTCTTGCAGTTGCCTTGCATGATTATTTTTCTTAGCTATGAAACTTAAATTCATTCATTTTTAATAAATTTATAGAGACATTTAATCATCTGGTATTTTTTTCTCTGAAGGTTTAAACACTTAAACATCTGTTATCATCCAACAGCTTGAAGATAGCTGCTCTTTTTAAATCATCCAAGTAAGGTTAAAATACATAGTCAAAACCACTACAACCAATCAATATTCTGTAAAAGCATTCTTAATGCTAATACTTCTTATTTAAATTGGTTTCCCTCTTAAATTTCAGGCCATTAAAAGTTAAATTAGCTTTAATTGGACTTTTTAACCTTTACATTTCAATCATTTTGATCCATAATCCACTTAAACATCATCCTCTCTGGTTTACTGAATTGAAAATGTTACATATATTACTTGCAATATTTTATTTGATAATTAGAATTTGACCCAGACGTGTTGGTGGAGAATGTCATTTATAGCACTAGAACTGAAATAACCTTTCACCATCATCTGCCATGCATTATGTAGATCAACAGCAAATGTGTTCTATGGCATCATCTAATATATAAATTGCTGAAATAAATAGTGTCCAAAAAAGGCTATTGGTTAAAATTAAGCCCATTTCGTGACTGAGCTCTATATCACCGATTTCATCGCAGTCAGGATTACATGCGGATTTTGTGCATTTGTAAACACTTAAAACGGGACAAAGTTCTGGAGAACTACCTTACAACAACTTCAGGAACGGACAAAGGTGGTTACATTGAGCCCCTCTGCTTGGACATTCTCCACATGCAGTGTGGGAGTTAGGTTTCATAAAGGGAGTAGGTGAGGGGAGAGCTCTGGGCAAGACAACAAGCAAAACAAAATCTCCTATTCAATGTTGCAACCGCTTTTTGTTTTTCTCATTTGAGAAGTAAGTAACATCCTGAATTGCTTTTATACTTGGAGCTACTATTTTATAAAAAGTGTTGTTCCTCATAAAAAACACCTTCTTCCCTAATAAATTATAAGCTTCATAAGGAAGGAAACATATCTGTTTGTTTAATTACTGTGTAGCACAGTGCTTTATGCAAAATACGTGCCCAATAACTCCTGGTGTCATTAAATGTACAGACTGAAGTTTCACAAAATCGCATTGCACAGTTAAACATGGATGGAAACCATTGAGAAATCCAGCAAAAGGTAGATCTTCAGGTGCTCTGGGTTCCCTTGTCTGCTCGTTGGTGACAGGAAGTCTGGCAGTGTCACTAAGAGAAGCTCCACCAGGTGAAGAAATACATGGGGAGCCTGACCTCCTATCAGTGGACTGAGGGGTGGGGCTGGAATCCCAAATGTTCCGGGTGACTGGGAAGCCTGTGGTGTAGGCGACACTGGTCTTGCAGAGACATAGACCAGGCAGCCACTGTGAAAAGACTAAGGACAAAAGAGTTAAGCAGAGCTGGCTGGGGCCTCTTCGGTGACACCTTCTGTATGATAATGAAGGGAATATGACCAATAACATAGCTATGAACCATTTGCAGTGATACTGTTTCAGGAATTTTCAAATTCAGAGGCTAAGTTATTTAACAACATATAGTCCCTTATCTGAAGATTGTAAACAGCACAGTCTGTCTTGGTGGGTTATTTGCAGGTTGGAGTGAGATCATACAGGAGGAGATTTAGTGAAATACTGAGGCAGAGTTCAGCAGTGACAAAGCAAATGAACAGTTTTTAACTGTGGGTATTATTGCAAATAGCTTCCTTGCTTTAAAAATATTACTGCAATTATTTACCCTGACCAGTTACACATCCTTGCAGAAGTTAAGTGTTTATCATTCTGATATCATATCCAAGTGTAATGCCAGGGTCATCCTACAAGCAACATAGCTGCATTGGACCTTTGCCTATTCCATTGTGAATCAGAAAGTTTCCAAACTTTCAGTACTATATCCAGTAACAAAAATAAGGTTTTAATATGACTGAGCTCCTTTTTACAATGCTGTTAGTCTTAAAACACAGTATCATCAACCTGTATTAGATAACTGAAATATAGAAATTATTAGGCATGAGTTATATAAGATTATTCTTATATAAAAACTAGTGGCAAATAACACAATACCAAGGCCAATGAAAAATTAAAAGAGAATACAATTATGTATGTTGACTTAAGTTGTCATATTTAACAAACTTGTTTTCTAGTACAAAGTGCTATAGCCTCTTTGAAAGCCACAACTAATAAAAATCTTGACATTTTTGTCTCTTCCAAGTATCATTCCCCAATAACAGAACTCCACGGGGATGGGGGAAGGGCAGTGTTTTGAATGACACATCAGTAAAGTGCTGAACTCCTGGGGAGCTATTAGTTTCTTAGAACACCCAAATAAAAACAACCAGCATCTTAGTTCCAAAAGTAATAAAATGTTTGCCAAATCCTATGCACACATGAGAACAGAGAGTTAAATATCATTGATACAAACAAAAGTAAGTAAAAGATCAAAGGATGATCACCAAGAGGTACAAGGAATTTCAACATCAAAATGAAAACTGCCTTTTATATGACACACTTCATCAAAATAGAATCAATCTATGTCTAAGTCTTTCTAGAAATATATTGCTAATTTTTGGAAAAAAATTGCTTTATTGAGTTCGGGAATTATCCTTTTCTTAGGGGCTTTTTTAAAAATGAGAAGTGCTGTTGTTAAATGTTTATTTCTTTTCAAAGAGATGAAATTTGTTTTATTTTAAACAATAAAAGAATAACATCTTACTGTATAGTGTGTTCTCAGCATCTGACATTTAGAGGTATGAATGACTGATAACTTTGCTTTACTTAGCAAGAAGATTAATCTTTATGCAGATTCAGGAGTAGAAAGAGACATTCCTATTTCCAACTTTATACAGGGAGTGCTGTAAGTCAAGTTTTCAATGTATATGCTTGGAATAACTTTGCTTTTGTTTAAATGTATCGACGTTCAGGTTTCTTGTATAAGGTAACCACGACATGTTTGAAATATCGTAAATGTACATGAAGTGATCTTCTATGCTTTTATTGGTGATCTGCTGGGTAATTGAGAATGCTATTCAAGAATTATTAGCCATTACTTTCAAAAAGGAGTTGAGGGTAATGGAAATGCCATGCTTGCAGCTACAAAGGCTACCTCTGCATGCTCTGCATGCTCTCGGCGAATATTAGCCATACACTGAGTTCACCAGAGTTTGAGAACGTTTTCTAAAAGTTTTTCATCTTCAGAGCAATACAATGATTAAAAATACTCTTTTGTCAGACTTCAACCTCACTGGACTTGCGTGACTCCCATCATGTCTCTCATATATACTTACTTTCAAAATTTAATTTTATAAGAAAATAGCAAATTCCCTTGTTGAAATGAGATGAATACAGGATTAATTAAAAATAAGGTCAGTGCACACTGTAGGTAAGTCTCCATCCCAGACCGGGAAGGACCGCGATGGTTAAAGGAGGGAAAGAGGGTTCTGAGCGTGTGAATGGGGATTCCCACGTCGGGCCCTCGACGGCCTGAGCTGCCCGCAGTCCTCTGCTGGCCGTGATTTCATTCAAGGTCGGCCCAGTGGCTGATTGAAAGTGTCTGTCACATGTAACAGGCGAGGACCAACGGTAACCTTTTAGGGCATAGAGTGTTTTATCAGGAGGAGTGAAAAGAAGGGAGAAACAAGGAAAGTGGAATCCAAGAGAATGTGGTGTCCTTGAAGCAAAGTAAAGAGAATATTTCACAAATTCCCCGAGTGACGGTGGAACGAGACTGAGAATTAACACTCGGGCGCGACAGTGTGGCGGTCACCCGTGACCTCAGTGAGGGAGTTCTCCCGGGAGTAGTGGGGGACAGCCCGACAGGGATTCACGCAGAGCGACGGGGACAGCAGCACCGAACAACTCTGTGACAGTGTCCTGTAAGGAGCCGCCGGCTCACTGGGGCGGGGGACGGAGGTCCATGTCGTCCAAAGGAGTGTTTGGTTTTTAACTGCTGCTCATTTATTTGTTTGTTTGGCTCACTCTTTTTCCTTTGTCTTGTTTTGTGTTTATTTAATGGGAGAAATTAGAGCAAGCTAAAAAATATCCACCTTATAATATAGTTTTAAAGGACAGACAGAGTCCCACCCCTGATCGGGCCTGACTTTCCACCTGGTTTGCACTCTGTCTGCCTCTGCACCTTACGGAGTGAAAGGCACGCGCCGGGGGGACAGGTGCCGCCTCCCGCGTCCTCTGCCCGCACGGGCACTGGCGGCTCCGGTGCTCCAAGTCGCCGTCCTGCGCTCAGAGCACGAGTAACACCGACCCACGCGCACTCCTGAACCGCCGGCCGCCCCGCTGGCCCGGCTCGAGGCGGAGCCGAAACGCCCGGTCTCTCGCCCAGAAGGGTCTTGGCCCCTAGGGAAAGGCCGGGTTTCGCTTCTCACTACAAACCTCTCCGCGTGGACACGTTGTCTCTTGCGCACTCGCTGCTGGGAAAGAAAGGAGGGTGTGTCCCGTGCACTTGGAGGCCAGACACACTAGAACCGAGCCTGACTTGCGGTTCCCCTCACAGCAGTTGGCTTTTCACTGTCTGTGTGACCTCCTGCAAACGCCTCATTTCCCAGGGGTCACCGACATTCCATCACCGCGTGGGCAGATGACAGAGGCGCGCGGCCAGGACAGAAACCACGTGGGGACGGGAGCGGCGTGGGAGCACAGGGACAGACTGACGGTAAATGCAAAGGCGACGCGTGAGGCAGGAGAGGGGACTAGCTCGCTCCCCTCCGCGAAGTAACCGGCCTTTTGCTCCCACCTAAGACCGTACCCCAAAACCCTGCAGGGCAATAAAGACGGAAGCGAAACTTGAAAACGTCTGGACGTGTATCCAAAAGACTGCTGTCCCTACTTCGAACAGGGAAAGATTTCTTAAGACAGAAAAACAAAACTATAAAAGAATGATTAATAAAATAAGGAGTTTAAATGTACTAAGATCGCGCACCTCTGTTTATCCCAATTTACCATAAAATGATTAGAAGGAAGCCAGGAACTGAGGAGCCTTGTTTGCAGCCCACACAGCAGGGAAGTGTTCGTGTCTCCGACAGAGTGTACAAGGAAATTCCATGATCAATAAGAAACAATAAGCGTAGCAGGAGAGGACAGTAGAGAGACTATAGGAAGAAATCCTACAATCAATAAGAAAACAATAAACATTCTAATAGCAATAGAGTCAAGAGACATAATCAAACCTAATTGGTAGTTAGGGGAGCACGGCATTACGTGGCCCTGTATGTGACGGTCACGTCCACAGAGGGATTGTGACATCTGACAATGGAGAGATGAGGATCAATAATATTTCTTCCCAAATTCTTTTCTTCCCAAATGTGTTCAGGAAAATTGAGAACATAACGCAATAGCCACCCAGCTCGCAGCCCATTTCCATCTATATTTGACCTTAAAATAAAGTTACCTATTTCCTGCAGATTTTACTTTCAAATGAAGTCATACTTTGAAGGCCAAAATTTCTTGTTATACCAAATATATTCAGATGGACAGACGTGTCCCCTGTTAAAGATAATAAATGGCACCGTAAATCAGAATGTCATCATGACTTACGGGCAGCGGGCCCCAGTGCTGCCCTGCTCGGCCGGTTTCACTGGGCCTCTGGGCCATCGCTCACCTCCCGTCAGCACTGGCTGCTCGTGGCCCTCAGCTGTCTCGTGGCCCTCAGCTGGCCTTGGCACCGCTTGTCTGGAGGTGGTCTCACACATGTGCCTCCTGAGGACGCCTTCAGCCAGCTGGCATACAGAACAAAAGACCAGCCCCCTGTCACAAGGTGACACCAGCTCTGGTGCAATTTGTGCCTGGAGCTGGAGGGGAAGGGTGCTGCTGAGGTTAGCCCTGTGCACCCGAATCTTCACCGGAGTGGTCCGAGGGTGGGAGTACAGGTGGGAGTACAGGTGGGGTTCGCTGCTGGCCGGCACGCAGTGCGGACCCCATCCCCACGGCAAAATCAGAACGTGTTTAACAACCACGAGCACGAACCCCAGACCAGCAGCTTCTAGAACAGCAGAGGTCTTCAACTCCGTGGAACCAAGTCCGAAGGAACAGCCTTAATGTCCAGGAGCAAATGGCTGTGAAGCGAGGTGGGGCAGGGACAAGTCACACTAACTGCAGTCACAAGTAGGCCGGTCCTCTTGTTAATCAGCTAAAGCACGCTGTGCCCCGCAGACCTCACCCCCAGTAGACCAGGACAATAAAATCAGGGGACAGTACAGATTAACATCTATTTAAGGGAATAAGTTGTGTATTTTCCGGAAACTAGCACTAATTTTGGATTAACTGCCATAGACTGGGGGCTCATACACAACATAAGTTTAATTCCTTAAACTGTTCTGGGGGTGCTGGGAGTTTCAGATCAGGTGCTGGCGGATTGGTGAGAGCCTATGACTTGGTTCACAGGTGATGTTTTTTGCTGTGTCCTCACTGGTGGAAGGGAAAGGGAGTGCACTGGGGTGTTCTTTCTAGAAACTGTAATCTCACTCAGGAGGACTCCACCTCCATGACCCCATCACCTCCCAAAGGCCCCACATCCTGATCCCATCACGTTGGGCATGACATTTCAACAGAGGCATTTTGGAGGGACACGGACATTCAGTCCATAGTAGCATCTTTAAAGGTATCATAACGCAGACTCAATACGGAGATTTCTTTCCGCATCCCTGTAGTCTATTTAGAAAAGGAGAAGTCTACAAAGCCCTCTCAGAAGCAACAGCTTCCCGTGCAAGATCGCCAGAGCTCTGCCAAGATAAGGCTCCCTACTGAGACTGTTTTCAGTGATTTTGCTTTTACACTCAGTTTTTCTGAATGACACATGCAAAACTGACTTCATATATTCAAATGTATTGTCCATCATTATATCATTTAAAGTACACATGCACAATGCTCAAAAATATTGAAAATAAAATAATAAAGCTTCGATTCCTTTAAAAATGGGTTGATATCCTCTATTAAATGCTAAGTTAAACATTTAGTCAAAATTAATATTGAATTATAGCGTATTTTTAAAATTGCCCTTGATTGTATTAAGTTCATTCTGCCACACGATTTAGGTGAGATCACGGGGAAACGCGTGCTGAGCACGACGAGGCGTAACCCCTGTGCGTCCGCCCCGATCTCTGATACGTCGTTGAGTCAGAGAAGCGTCAGAGTGACTACCGGCCAGCACTGACACCTTACATTTCACGTTTATAAATGCAGACACTGCTGGGAGTGGGGCTCCGAGGTGTCCGAGGCCGGACAGCGAAGGCAGCCCGGGGCGGACCCAGGCCGGAGCTGCAGCGCGGCTGCCACTGGGCGGTACTGCCTGTGGAGGGGGCCGGGGTTCAAGGCCGGGGGGACCGGGGTTCAAGGCCGAGGGGGCCGGGGGCCGGGGGCCAGGACCCGCGGCAGTGGCAGCACTGAGGGAGAGAAGGGCACCCGCGAGGTGACCGTCCCCCAGCCCTTCTCCGTCCCAACGGGGATGAAGTCGTGGACAAGCTCGTGTCCATGTGACATCCGGCCCGAAATCCACGAAAAGCACCGCAGGAGTGGGTTGGGGGAGAAGGGCACTGTAGGTGTCCCCACGGAACATGACGCCCGAGCACGGCCTCAGTTACATCGTGTGCAAAGGCACAAAGTTCCTTCTGTAGATTAGATAGCAGGTCCCTTCACTTGGAGGAAAACAGCACATCTGGCTTATTTGTGCAGAAGAGCTTATCCTAAGATTTCATCTTTTACCTCATATTGCTTAGAAAGTTAGATGCTGTTTTCCTGTGCCTTTTATCTTGAGCAACATACATAGCAATGCTGACTTTTTATTTCTTAGATGTAGTGGAAAAATATTTTATTAAGAAAGAAAGGGATTAAAACTTTTTTTTTTCCTTAAAGCTTTCTTGAAGGTCAGGGGCTCTGTCTCTTAAAAAGTGGTAAATAGCTCTTTGTAACTTAGTTCTGTGTACAGCGGTGGCCAGCTTCAAAGTAGTCCTTTTGGGCCAAGGCTGTAATTGTTCACGTTATACAGCCAGCTTCTAGCTCTTCTTAATCACAGCTACTGGGTGACAGGATTCGCTACGTTGTTACATGTTATTACTTGGTGTACTGACAATCACTTAAACGTAAAGACTCTGTGTCGTGCAAAGATGTTTGTTATCTGTGAATGTCTCCAACGTTGTCTCCATTAACTAGTGTTGGCAGGGTTAGCAAAATTTCAACCAAAATCCCTATGCATGACAAGATTTCTGCACCCTTTGCATATAGTACAGTGTCACCATAAACCACCAGCTGAATAATCTTGATGTTGATTGAAATGAAGATGAATGTGTCAGGGCCTGTGGTGATGGAGCCAGAGTTGGCATTTTTAAACGACTGCAGCACGATCAAGTCGGGAAAGACCGGGAATAATGATTAATTGAGAAAACAGAGCCTGATATCAAATCAATATGTGAGTAAATCTGGAATGATATCCAAAACACAGAAACAGGTATGAAGTTTTAACCTAACAATGTATTTATTTTTAAAAATAAGTTCATTTGTAGGCAGGGTGAGCTTCACTTTGCTAATTAGATATGTATGCAATAAGAAAACCGGGCATGAATCAGAAAAAAATTAACCACTGCAGATTTAGCATTTTCCTAATATCATGTATAAGTCAGTTTATAATAAAAACATTCTATTGTACTTGCAATGCTGAAAAATATAAAAAGCATAATAAAATTCCAAATGTTAGGCTTTTAATAAACTTAACAGCTGCCTGGAGGAAAGATTAACAATAACCAGAAGTTACAAACAAGTGTCTTTAATCACATGAAACACACTAGGCCACGGGTTTCTGTGGTCTGCGTATTTCTGCCGTTTAAAGCACAACTGCATTTGTATAAAAGCTTCAATTACAAAGTATTTCAAAATAACGGTAATACAAATACATGTGGGAAGTGCATAGCACAAAATGAACCAGCTGGAGGACAGGCTATGAAATTCTCAGGAATATCACCATGCCACATAAGCTGCAGTGCATATAAATGGAACCCTGTGTGGGTGTGATTGTGTACTTTTGTGTGTGTATGTGTACTTGGGTGTATGTGAGTGTGCTTCTGTGTGTGAGTATGTGCTTGAGTGTGGGGGGGTGTGCTCCTGTGTGTGAGCGTGCTTGTGTGTGTGCTTGGGTGTGTGTGTGCCTGTGTGTGTGTGTGCGCGCACATGCTTGTGTGTATGGGTGTGCTCATGTATGTGTGCGCGCACGTGCACGCACTTGTGTGTGGGGGTGTGCTTGTGTGCGTGTGTGCACACCTGTGGGGGGTGTGCTTGTGTGTGTGTGTGCACACCTGTGGGGGGGTGTGCTTGTGTGTGTGTGGGTGTGTGTAATATAAAATGTGCTGAGAGTAAAGCAGTAGGAAAATCCTGAATGATATTAAATGAACTAAAGTTAAGTATGAAGTTTACTACGAAAAGTTTAAAATCACAAATTGGTTGAACATTAGAACATAATCTGAAGGCCCAAAATGTAAAGGAACAAAGTGAAATTTTTAAAAGGGGGCACTGGAAGAGAATGCCTGTTATTTTAGAAACAGGTAATTAAACTGTGGAGTTGGGAGTTACTGACGTTTGGCATTCCTGATTCCGTCATCTAAGGGAAGAAATCAAGGACGTAAGTGGAGGTCAAGAAGCAATGCTTCTCAGTGAGGTCAGCAATTCAGTCCAAATGGTCTTCTGCAAGACACACAGATGTGGGAGAAGACAGAAAAGACATGTCTCTTAAGGGAATGGGTGTGGTTGCAATGAAAGTATGAGCAATTACTGAGGTCCTAAAACAATGAGAGTCAAACCCACATTGTAGAGATTGCCTTCCCTCTCCAGATGTTCCTGGGGAATTTCTAGGTCTCCTTAATTTACAAGTCAAGGTTTAATGTCTGTCAAAGGCAGGCGCCGAGGCCTTAGGTCCCCACAACACAATCTAGCCACTGCTTCAGGTGAGCCAGAGACCTCCCAGGCTGCATCTCTAGTGAAAGAGCCGACTAAGTGTCATTGGCACAGAAAATGGTGCTGATGAGCTCTGTGTTGTAACGTGAAGAAAAAAATCTAGGTCTGCCCTTGAGCATGTTTAAAATTTGGTTTGAAAATACACTCGCACACACGTGCACACACATGGCCTCATCAGGGAACCCAAAGTTAATTCATATGACTATATATATTAGATAGATAGACGATAGCTAGATATCATTAAGGGTGCAAGGACACACCGTTAAAATAGGCCTCAGAATATTCCCGCAAATGAATCAACTCAATTATTTTACAATCCAATAAAACTAGCATTCGTAAAAATAAGATACTTTGAAACAAATATAATTGAAACACTCCCTAAGATTTATCTTCGGAAAACTGAGCTAGAGAGAAGGCACCAAAATCATACAGAAGAAAATGTATAAAAATCCAATCAGAGTGAAGATGGAAACAACAATGATATTGTGATCAAACTTATGGCATTACATTTGGATCTTATGATGGCATGAATGAGTTCATAGAAAAATCTAACTCAATAAAAATGACTCAAGAAGAAATCGATTGAATCAGAAGTTTAAGATCTAGCAGATTGAAATAAACATGGAAAACATCAGGCCTGTATAATGAATTATACACGAAAATTGTACTAACAATTGAAGGAAGAGATAAATCTAAGATATTACAAATCCTACAGTGGAATATAAAGAGGGAAAACAACTTATTCTATAGTTTCATGTAATATTAATATGAAAACCATACAAGGTGACACTAATAGAAGAAAATAGCATGAGGATTTCATTCAGTAAGTCAGAGGCAATAATTCTAAGCACAATGTTAGTAAACATTTTTAAATGCATCAAAATAAATGCAGAGGAAAGTCTAACACAAGCACGAAAACTTCATTGCTACTCAAGTTAATAAAATCTCAGTCAAAGCCCCATTAGAGAGTTTTGTTTTGTTGTGGTGGAAATTGCTAAGTTGATTCTTCATCTTACATAGGAGAGAAAACAGCTCAAAATAACAAAGCATTTAGAAGAGAATTTAATGCTATAGGATACAGCATTCTAGGCATCAAAACTAATTATAAACTATACTAATCAAAGCATTGGTTAGTACAAGGATAAACAGACAAATGGAAACAATAAAGAACATCAAAACAGACCAATACATATGGATAGATACTTAAAATACAGAAAAGAGTTCATTGCCAATCACACTACCCACACAATTTCAATTATATTCTCATATGATTATCTTAATGATAACAAGCTATAGAAGAGTTTCTTAATGAGCACATGCAAAACAAAGGAAAAGATGGTTAAATTTACTTCCACCATATTAAAAGAAAACTTCTGTTCATTCAAAAACACCTTAAAATTAAAGAGAAATCACAGGCTAGATAATGCTTGCAATACTAGTGGACAAATGTTGCTATTCCAAAACATAAAAAACTTCTATGAACTGATATAAAAGATGTATAATTCAATACAGAATACAGACACTATGATAAATATGCAACACATAAAGGAATAAACACAATAAACTTGAAAAAAATCTCGACTTGCCTGATAATTAGGATAATAAGAATTAATATCACAGAGGTACATTTTAAATTCTTCAGATAGGCAACAATTACAAAACTTTAAAATAACTCTTTTCCCAAGATTGTAGAGACACAGAACATCTACTCCATTTTTAATGAAGGCGTACATTGGACAACCACTTGGAGAACAACCCCGGAATGCCAAGCAAGTGAGAAGCCCATTGTTAAGAAACCTGGAGAAACTCTTGGGAATGTGACTGAAATGTGCAAGAATGCTAATAGCAGCATTCTTGCAACATTGAAAACTGGAAACGATCATTAATATTTAGTTATCAAGTGGGTAAGTTTTACTAAATGCATAACATGAAGCCCTGAACTATAGTGAAAGTGAATGGACTATTAATACAACTCCATCTATAAAATCAATATATGTGAATCGTGGAAAATTCTGAGCAAAAAATACAAGTAAATTGAAGTATACATGAAGAGTCCAGGAGCATACAAAACAACACTGTGCGTAGTTTAGAGATAAATAGTAAAAATTGAAGACTGGCGTAGAAATGAAAAACACCAAATCAGAATAATGTCTACTTTTTCAGTATTGAGGGAAAGTTGTGATTGCACAGGGGTATACACGGGGCTTCTTCTCTATTTAAATTGTCTGTTCTCTTAAGCTGGGAGTTAGATGCATGGTTATGCATTATGTTATATATGAAACCTTCTCTGTCTGAAATATTTTGTCATAAAAAGAATGGTTAAAATGCCCAACCACAGCTTTTTAAAATCCTGTGTGGTTTCATAAATATTTAAGTGATATTTTTCAAAATAGCTTTTAAAGTGCTTTATAACTCAAATACATCCATTTGGAAATAACCTTGGCTCTTTGTCACCACCATGACAGGGCAAAAACGTACTGTGCACGTGCATGAGTGTGCATGTGCGCACACACACACAGCTACAAACCTGTAGTCTCTCCTGCACTAAAACACACGGGATGGTCAAGTGCCAGGAACTGTGATGTGAAAGGGAATTGGTAACATGGACTATTCTGAAAGCATTCAATACGTGCGTTATCACTTGAATTATATTCAGATGAAAAACATTGTTTTTGAGTTTGCAAGAATGATTGTAACACTGCCGAATTCTATATTACAGAAATATCTTTAGCTCACATATTATTGACTCAAACTTTTTAGTTTCTGTGAAATAAAACTTTCATAATTTCATGCATAATTCATAAACCAACATGTGAATTGCTGACAAGTATGCCAGTGTTCAGGTTCAGATAACAGTCTGACTTTACCCTTTTTGATCTGTTGTGTGAGGAATCAGTGGATTTAGCACGATCTCAGGTCCTTCTGAAATGCATGCTACGGATCTAATCAACATAAAACCTCTCCTAACACTAAGGCACTGGCCCCGAGAACCCCTCCTCCTCATAAACTCCTCCTAGCTCAGAGCCTCGCAGGGACGTTAGCACTGCCATGCCTAATCCCTTATCCCGCTTACCTGCCCTGCAGTTTATTCCTACCATGCCCAGGGGCTCTGTTAATAACATGGAGAGTGGGAGTTCCCTGGTGGTGTAGTGGCTTAGGGCTTTGGCGCTGGCGCTGTCAGCGCTGCGGCCTGGGTTCGATTCCCAGCCAGGGAGCTACCCACGTACCAAAAAGCAAAAAACAAACAAACAAACCAACCAAAAAAAAACCATGGAGAATGAAAATAGTAATAATATGGCTGAAAATGCTCCCATGTAAGGCACATCTAATTCAATGGGTACTTTCCAAAATTCCTGTTTATTTTTCCTAACTGGTTGTAAAGATTTAATGGAAACCCAGGTGTCAGAAACTTCCCAGGAAGGTCATCTTTAGGGAACCTGGATTTAATGTTGATGTGCAAGCTCATGGTGCCCACCTCTGCCCTTAGAACAGACCTTCACAGGACATGGCAGTCTTCCACAAGTGCGTGTGTCATCATTGGCATAAATACGTACAACGCTCTGACATCACAGTCAGGAGAAAGTCAATAGGCAACTCTCCTCTTAAAAATAATTTGATTTATTTATTATATAATAAACCTGGTTGAGCTGGGTTCTTAGCTACTTATTCAAAAGACATTAGGTACATTAATAGGTTTTGGGAAGTTTGGAAGTGTTTTAAGCTCAGATAGTATATATTTTATGATGCCCTTTAGGATTTTGTCTATCAGATATTAGTCACATTTCCTGACTATGATCACAAAATACGTTTCTGAAATTCATTCATTTGGTCATCTCTTAAGGCCCAACTTTACTTGTTTGAATCTACATATAATTTTTAAGGTACTTGGCATAATATATAATAATTAGCTCTTATTTATATGAAATCATTTACATTGGTGAATAAAATTAAAGTTTATTTTGTTGTATGCAATTCCACAATCTGTGAGTTTTGATGAATTGTTAATGTAAAGAAGAGGTGAAATTTAACATTTTATATATGATTATATATATATATATATATATATATAATCATGTAACTTCCATCTCCAAAGGACCTCCTGGGCCCCGTGTGTCTCATGGCCCCCCACATCCTATGTGGTGGTGAATTGTGAGAATTTAGGGATGTTGTGAACAGGGTTTTGAAGGAAGAACATTGACAGCTTGAGTGGTGGCCAAATTGTCTGAAAATAAATCAATATTCTACCCACTTGATATTGGATTGATTGCACAAGTGTGAAATTCTCTGTTGGTACCCAGCCATATTGGTTGTTATTTCATTTTAAATCTTACCTTCCATATGCTGAACTATTCTTACTCTACGCATGTATCTTTATATAATTTAATTAAATTTTGCAAATAAGTTCAGAATCCAGTATTTGATAGCTAAATTTTATGCTGTTCTAGTCACTCACGTGTTCCCTGATTACTGAATTTTAGCATTAAAATGTAAAACACAAATAAAACAAGTGGGATAACATTTGGGCAGGACTGGCATGAGAACATGAATGATGTAATATTAAGGACGACCCAGAAAAATACATGCTGGGTTCAATGGATTGGTGGGAGCGGCCGTGTCCTATGCAGACCACATTGGTCCGGATGCCTCACGTAGGTGCCTCTCCTGTCCTCTTTCATAGAAGAAGCACTTCAGTAACCATTTAGCTAGCCACTTCTGTATGCCCAAATACCTGATTTGTTAGAGATGGATTTGTTCAGCATTTTATAACCGTGTCCTTGCCTACCCTACCTTCCTTCATCCAGGTCAGAGGCCTTCAGAATAGGTCCTGAAGGAGCATGAGGGAGGAGCAATGATAGATTAAGTAAAAGGAAAAAGTTAATTACACAGTGTGCCCAGACAAGACTCCAGCTGTCACTCCTACGTGATCCTGGTGAGCGCTCCTTTTCTAGAACTCTCTCTATCCTTATGAAAGGGGGTGCACAGGCTGGATGAGAAAAGCATTACAAAACAGGGTACTATGCTAATCTGAGCCTCGTTTGTCTCTGCCTGGTATCATTACAGCTAAGAAAGATGGTTTGCTTTCAATGCAAAAAATAAATTTGGTGACTAAACATCACTGGGAAAAGCGTTTTGAGCTACCTAACACTGAGAGCAGAGCCCACAAGACAAGTCTGTACAAGGTGGAGAGGAGAGCACGTCGTGTGCTTGGGTAGGAGACCGCGAACAGTCTCAGGGAGACCGCCCTGTCTGATGGTGAGGAGGTGGCGGAGCAGCAGCTCCGAGGGAAGTAAGTGCACCATTCTGAATGCAATTGCCTTCTTTGCATGTTAATTGTATTCTATGCTGTGTGTACTGTAAACGTATTTTTATTTATCCCACTAAAGCGTTTGTAAACCTTTGCAAATATGTAAATTGATCCTTCGTGAGTTTTAGTCATAACTCGTTCTTACTGTGCTGCTACTTTCTCACTGTCTGAATCCAAGCACGTGTATGTGAGACCCCCCTCAGGAGTCTACGTGTGGTCATCCAGGAGTCTACGTGTGGTCGTCCAGTTGTCTACGTGTGGTCGTCCAGGAGTCTACGTGTGGTCGTCCAGGAGTCTACGTGTGGTCGTCCAGTTGTCTACGTGTGGTCGTCCAGGAGTCTACGTGTGGTCGTCCAGGAGTCTACGTGTGGTCGTCCAGGAGTCTACGTGTGGTCGTCCAGTTGTCTACGTGTGGTCG
>PVJL010018002.1:0-16990 GCA_004026885.1 Lyroderma lyra
CACAGAGAACTATAAGACACTTTTGAAAGAAATTGAAACAGACTTTAAGAGGTGGAAAAATATCCCCTGTTCATGGATAGGAAGACTTAACATTGTTAAAATGGCCATTCTGCCCAAAGCAATCTACAGATTTAATGCAATACCCATCAAAATCCCACAATCATACTTTCGTGAAATAGATAAAAGAATTATTAGATTTGTATGGAACCATAAAAGACCTCGAATTGCCAAAGAAATACTACATAAAAAAAATAAGGCTGGTGGCATTACACTTCCTGACTTCTATTTATATTACAAAGCATCAATAGTCAAAACAGCTTGGTATTGGCAGAAGAACAGAAATAGAGACCAATGGAATAGAACTGAAAACCCAGAAATAAACCCACAAATATAAGGACAAATAATTTTCGATAAAAGAGCAAAAAACAGGCAATGGTAAAAGACAGCCTCTTTAGTAGGTGGTGATGGGAAAACTGGAAAAAACATATGCAAAAGAATGAAACTGAGCTATGAACTCTCTCCATATACAAACATTAACTCGAAATTCATTAGAGAACTTCATGTAAGTTCTGCAACAATAAAATGTATAGAAGAAGACATAGGTACTAAACTTATAGACCTAGGACTCAAGGAAGACTTCATGAACCTGTCATCAAAGGCAAGGGAAGTAAAAGCAAAAATAAATGAATAGGACTATATCAAACTGAAAAGCGTCTGCACAGCAAAAGAAACCATCAACAAGGCAAAGAGACAGCCAACTGAATGGGAGAAAATATTTGCAAATAACGCATCAGATAAGGGTCTAATATCAAAAATATATAAAGAACTAATAAGACTTAACAACAAAAAAACAAACAACCCAATTAAAAAGTGGGCAGAAGAACTAAACAGACACTTCTCCCATGAAGAAATACAAATGGCCACCGGACATATAAAAAAATGCTATTCCTCATTAGCTATCAGGGATATGCAAATCAAAACCACAATGAGATACCACCTCACACCTGTGAGAATGGCTATTATCAACAAGACAAGGAATAATAAGTGCTGGAGAGGTTGTGGAGAAAAAGGAACTCTGGTACACTGCTGGTGGGAGTGCAAACTGGTACAACTACTGTGGAATGCAGTGTGGAGATTCCTCAGAAAATTGGAAATGGAGCTACCATTTGACCCAGCAATCCCCCTTCTGGGGATCTACCCAAAGAACTTGAAAACCTTTGTCCGCAAAGACTTATGTACCCCAATGTTCATCGCAGCGCTGTTCACGGTGGCCAAAACATGGAAACACCCAAAGGTCCCTGTGACAGATGACTGGATAAAGAAGCTGTGGTACATATACACAAGGGACTATTACTCAGCAATAAGAAAAGATGAAATATTGCCATTTGCAACAAAATGGATGGACCTGGAGATCATCATGCTAAGTGAAATAAGCCAGACAGAAAAAAACAAAGAACTGCATGATTTCACTCATATGCAGAATATAAAACTGAAAGCAATGAAAAAAAGAGATGAACAAAGAAATAACCCATGGACACAATCAATAGTTTAATATTTATTTGGAATGAGTGGGTTAGGGAGGGGAGAAAGAGGAGGGGGTGGGAGAGGAGGGGGGGAAGCTAAATATAAGGTGATGGAAAGAGAAGTCACATTAGGTGGTGAACTTATTTTACATCAAGTTGACAATGCACTGTAGAATTGTATGCCTCAAACCTATGTAATCCTTGCTAACAGATATCACCCCAATAAGTCTAACAATAAAAATGATTTTTTTTTTAAAAAAAGAAAGAAATATAAGCAAATTCACCAGTAATCTTTGACATACCAAAAAATAGCAATAAATATTACTAAACAGATAGGAAAACAATGTTTAAATTAAACAACATTAAATAATGGTGACATTGAAAAATAAGTACAATTATATATTACTTGTGATATGGACCAAACAGAGCAGCCATCCCCCACTTCACTAAAGACTCCTGTTCTAGTTTTTAGTTCTCAGTTTCACCTTTTTCCTAGTCCATAGCCTTAATCATCTTCTCAGTTTTTCTTTAACTCTAGGCTAAACAACAGATTGCTCCGAACTTGAATCATAGAATGTCTTTATCCTGCCTCTTGCTTTAGACAATCAACCTAAAACTTAAAACAATAGGCTTTTACCCTGTATTTCCCAGATGTCCTTTGCCCCGGTTTGAGCTAATCATACAGAGAAAATTCTTGTAATTTGTGTTTGCTAATTGTATTTCCAAAAGTCTGTCTCCTGTCCTGGTTAGCCATTCTAAAATTTGTTATTGATAGATTCTTCTATACAAAATGGCTCCTACCCTCACCATCTATTCCTTATCTTTCTTCACCATACTATAATTTAATATTAACCTGGGAGATCAAGAGTTAGTTCAGGAAAACAGGATACTATGGTTTAACATTGACCTAGGAGATAGAGAGTTATTATGGGAAACAGAAATTGGGTTTTGGAAACTGACACTTACCTTAGCCTTTACTGTAACTGGGACAATGGAGATTTATGCTTGACTAATCAATAATAATCACCTGTACATTTAAAGTCTATGCTTGATTGATCAGTAGTGGTCACCTAGGTTTCCTTCTACATGTTGCCTAGCAACCTCTCCTATCTATATAACTTCACCCCCCAATGGTGAGGGTTGCTTCTCTCCCATTGTGGACAGTCCAGCAGCTTTTTCCCCCAATAAATCTTGTCACTGCCACCCAGTGTTTTTTCTCATTTCTATCAGTTATATATGATAAGAAAACTTTATTTATCTGGGTATGTTAGATATTACCTAATCATCCTTGTGACTGTAAATTTGTGTTTGTTAATGATATCATCCCCAGGCCATTCCTGGATGGGCGGTTGCACCTTTGTGGCTGGTGGAGACCAAAATCTGCAGGATGCGAACTCCAAAGTGCTAAACAAATCTGTCATGTAGCCACCCTGCAGTGATGGCTTTGAGGCCTACCTTTTGGGCCAAAGCTTTTGAACTTACTAACTGGGTCTGGTTCTCCTTATCTAGGTGCCTTTGGAATGTGAATGTCACCTGGCAAGTCTTCCACCTCATCTAGACCAAAGGATTCAACATGGTGGAACTTGAGACCCCTTCGCCATTTGGATCAGATAGGGTGAGAGCTCCGTTGATCCCCAATAGATAGGGACAATGACGATCTTCAGCAGGAACCAGATACAGAAGACGAGACCCTCAGCCCCTCAGCTTCCCATAAAGATTTGTGGGGATCACATCCCTCAAGAAAATGTGAGGAAGGCAGACATAATAGTGGGATCTTGGGGCCCCTCCCATGAGACTTGCCCTGCTGGAATAATTGCCAATGCCTTGATATCACTCTTTCACTAGTAATCTCTGAATCAAGATAAGACAATCACAAGAGGTAATTAAATTAAAAAGGAGACATGAACAATAAAATAAAGGCGATGTCACAAGGTTGTCAATCAGACATGTCAATCAAGAGACTCCACGCCCAGAGGCGTCTCCCCTGAAGACATGGAAGAAAATAAGAGTACCAAAACCTCATCGATTGGGGCTTTTGAGCCACTTCCCTTGCTTGAGTGTGCTCCTACCTCTTTGGAGTGTACTTTTTCTTCAATAAACTATCTCTTTTGTTCCCCTCTATACTTTTGTGTGTGTCTCATTCAATTCTTTGCCAAGAACATGGACATCGTGTTGACGAGGACACCCCATTTTCTGGTAATACTTATAGGAATAAAAATTGAAATGGCCCTTACTTGGGGTGATATAAAAACCAGAAATATAAATATGCCTTGACCAAAAATTTTCCATGTCTGCACTAGACAAATATCTGCACATGTGTACAAGGGGATATCTACAAAGATTTTCATTGTAACATAGATTTTTAATAGTGAATCTGAAACAACCTAATGTCCATCAATCACTCATATGTGGAATATAAAACTGAAAGCAAAGAAAAAATAAATGAACAAATAACACAATCAATAGTTTAATGTTTATTTGGGGACGAGTGGGTTAGGGAGGGGAGAAGGGGAGGGGGTGGGAGAGGAGGGTGGGAAGCTAAATATAAGGTGATGGAAAGAGAAGTCACATTAGGTGGTGAACTTATTTTACATCAAGTTGACAATGCACTGTAGAATGTATGCCTGAAACCTATGTATTCCTTGCTAACAGATGTCATTCCAATAAGTCTTACAATAAAAATGAACTAAAAAATTTTTTTGAAAAAAAAGAAAAGAAATAGAATGTGGCACCTACATACAATATAATATTATACAGCATTTCATAGAAATGTACCAAATCTATAAAATAATACTTATATACTTATAAATACAATTATTAAATATTTCCCATGGGTTTGTACACATAAATGTTAAAAATTAAAGAATGTCTGAAAAGACACACAACAAACTCTTAATAGTATTTGCAGCTAGGAACATGAAAAGGGGACTTGTGGTAATGATGAATTAAAAACAAAAATCAAGTTGACAATGCACTATAGATTTGAATGCCTGAAACCTATGTAATGCTTGCTAACAGATGTCACTCCAATAAAAAAAAACAAAAAACAAAAAAATAATCAGAAAAAACAGTAGGAGGAAAAACTAAGTATAATCAAGTAAACCCAAGCTAACAATAGTTAATTCTAGGTAGTGGAAATACAGTAGAGAGGGATTTGGAAAGTATGGCTTTGGGCTAAATCAGGCCCATGGCCTGTTTCCATAAACAAAGTTGTTCATTTTTGGGGGAGGGTGGTTCCCTGGCTGGGAATTGAACCCAGGCCATGACATTGAGAGTGCTGAAGCCCAGGCACTGAACCAGTAGGGAACCCTTGTAAATAAAGTTTTATTGAAACACAACGATTTAGTTTTTTACAATGACATGGCTCAGGCATTGCAACAGAGACCATTTGGCCTGTGAAGCATAAAATATTTACTACCTAGAACTTTGTTCGTAAGTTTTCTGACTTTTGCAATAGATCTTTTCTTTGTACTTTTTTTATCTTAAATTTTCCCAAATTTAATACAATTTAAATAACTTAAAGAAGATTCACACTATAGTCCTGTTAGAGATATGAGCAGAAACACTGGGCAGTAGTAATAATCTTCATTAGGGGCACTGCCAGGCTGCCTCACAAAGGGAGGAAAAGCAGCTGCCCCGACTGTGGGGAAGGGAAGATATATATGTAAAAGGGTTGTTGTGGGCAAATGCGGAGGAGAGTATAGGTGGTTATGTCTGATTGGTCAAGGATAGTTTTCAGTTTACTGAGCTGAGTTGAGCCCCTGTCAGACAAGGGAATGGAAGGAGAGGTGAACTGAATAAGATAATGGTTCAGGAATAACTTTAGGCAGAGTCCATCAGGTCCCAGACAGACAAATTTCATGGTACACTGTGTTTTCTGTCCAGATCACAGTATTGGGACACCTTAGAATCACAGGGCTGGGGCTTGCAGAGCTGCAGATTCAAGGTTGGACTTTTTTCCATTAGCAGAGAAGCCTCTATTTGCATGTTCTACTATATAGGGAGGTCTGAGGTTAAGCACCTTCAGAGATGAAAGTCTTCAATGCAGCTGTTTGTGATCTTGGGAAGTTTGGTGGCCACATAAGAATTCAGGAAATTATAATTTCTTATATGTGATGTCCTGGGGTGAACACTCAGCACCCATTACATTATTTTACTTTTATGTGTGCACCCAGAACACATGACTTAGATATCACTTCTACTTTCACTTCACAGAGGTAATGCTTCACACTGAAGCATGGAGAAGCTGTTCAATGTGACCAAGGCCACATATCAGGTAAGATTAAGCCCTAGTATCTGTTTCTGGACTCTTCCTCATGGGCCCCAGTGCTTCTCTGAACCTAATTCAGGGCTGAGTTGTACATGGCTAGTGGAGTTTGCAGAACCCCTTCTCATAATGGGAACACATGTGATTTTCTGCATTGCAGTGTTTATGTAAGAATATATATAGAATCACGGTTTGTACAGATAAATTCTCATAAGTGCATATTGCTGTATATTTGTCTATCAATCTTTCATACCAATTGTACATTTGTTTACTTATAGTAGCTTTAATGATAAATACTGGAACATAATAAACTGCATGGTACAAAAGGATGCAGGTATATCTTAATTTATGGACATTTTATTGGACCTGAATGCAAGAGTCAAATAAGGAGTAGCCCAATGCCTTCCAACTTGGTCACTCCCAGTGATCCACTTGAGGGAACTGGGGTGATACTAAAGTCAGGGAGGCTTCTCATGCAAGAGACTAGCAGGCATGCATAGAATCACCATCTTGGCTCGGACCCGAGCCCCTATCAGTATGGTAGGGCTGTGATTTCATAGTGGGGCAATAAGCATGTTTAATTCTTAGTGAACCCATGAGAATATATTTGGAATTGGTCAATTTTGAAAACATATGGACAAGTGCAAGCATTAATTTATAACTGAGTAGATGTCCACTACATCTACTGGTGCATGAACATAGCAATGGGAAATGTAAATATATCTTGCCAGCCCTATAATATTTAATGACATGTCCATATGCATTTCTCACAGCAGAAAACTAAAATAACCCCTTAATTCTCCTCTCTAATACCTATTGACTGCCAATCCATCAGAATCAATAATCCTTCGGTATTATATTACTAATTATATTTCAAAGTAGATGTGAATTCTGTACAACTGCATAGTATGCCCTAACTCAGCCTGCAGTGTCCTCACACCATGTCACATTTTGGTGGTAAAATTCACTGTGTCTCCATTCGGAGGTACTGAGAAGAAAGAGACCAACCTTACATTCCATCACCTTCAGTCCCAGAACTTACTGCTTGCCTTCCTGGGCCTGCATATGCTGAGCTGTATGGGCGGCTGGGTAGCAGGGAGGGGTGGACATTCTTTTCTTTTAGGATAGATGGGAATGTGGTCTGGAGAGTTATATACACCTACAAAAGAGACCCCAGCTGCCAATCTTGTAAGAGTACACAGTGTACATATTGATGGTCGTTTCCTGACCCTTGAGGTTCCAGATATTCATGAAGAGAAAATTATTGAAGTATTGAGAAGATCCTTTTATATCCCTCGGACATGGAGATTCTGAGAGTTTAAAGAGAAAGTCATAAAGCTAGTGCAGAGGCAGTGGGTTTTAAACAACCACAGGGGAAATTTACACAGGACCTCTCTATACAGATACCAAAAGGAAAGTGCAAAGAAGATAAAATGATAATATGGTTAGTGAAATAAATTAAAATCCAAATACCTGGTATTACTACCAATGACTTCACTTAATTCTAATTAATTCTTGTGTGAAATTAAGATCGTTGTACTTCTAAATTCATTGTTATTGCCATAATAAGAGAAGTTAAAATGATACTGCTTTCTTGTCCTTGACAAGTTTGGTTATTACAGTTATGAAATTTTACTTTAAAAACAAAAAATACCCTTGTGTTGTCAAAGATTTTAGAAAACAGTACTCTCTGAATGAAAAAAAAATTATAGATGGAGATAAAATGCTCTTAGCCTACCTTCTTTTCTGGACATAAACTCTGTGGATCCTGAGCGCCCTTTGGTGGTCCTGACTGTTTTTATTTTTTATCCTTCAAAGCACTGCAAAGAAGTAAAGGATCCATATGGTGCCTTCCCTTACCCAGAATTGAATGATGGGATCCTTCCAATGTAAGCAATATAGACCCTTCTGTTCAAAGGACGTCTCCTCTTAGTTACTTCTCATCAGCAAAGTTCTTTCTCTGCTCCTGGCTGTAAATCCTCATCTGTCTTTGCTACACTAGAGGTTATTCTGTTTCTCATTTTAACAATAGACAAGCCTTCTGTTTAAATTTAGCCATTGTTAGAAGTTCTTTTTAATAAAAGGCAGGCTGTAGACTCATAATATACTGGCAGAACAGAGGCTGATGAGGGTGCTCCTTTTCCACCACATGCCAGCAGAAGGACTAAGTAAAAATAGATTCCGAGGTAGTGTCACAGGACCAGAGGTTGGTTCTGAGCCACAGAAGCTCATTCCTAGGATGTAAGATACAATGTAGGTAACTCAGCTAAATTTTAAAATTGCTTCATGTCTGGCTTATTTTTTCCTGTGGTGATATTTTTTTTAACTTCCACCTTATTTTTTTGGAATGGAAATGCTTGTAACTGTTACCTTATGCCTGTCTTGCATGTTTATTTTAGAAAAAGACAACCTGTATTCTTGTGCCACAGGTCTACAGATGGAGAGTATTCTACCCCAGGATGGATAGTGCCTAAATTTTCACCCATTCCTAAGATAGAGATTAGATGTTGGAATTTTGAGATGATAACATTTGTATGAATTTTGTTCTTTAATCCAAATACTTTCATGGGTTGAGGTGTCGGGGAAATATTGAAATGAACAAAATGTAATTAGTGTGTTTGTGAGGAATATAAATATTTGGAGGTTTGAAGGGACTGTGGTAGTATTACTTGGTCTTTAAATTTATGAATATAATCTTATATGGCCAAAGGAATTTGCCATGCTTGAGATATTTAGCTGTATGAAATTCCAAAGATTTTCCTGAATTTTTTGAAAATGAATCCACAAGTGTTTTTATCAGAGTGTCAGAATAATGTTAGATTCTAGGAGAAGGAAGCAGTGTGAGAATTGATGGAAGCTGACTTCCTCCCAGCTCTAGAGATGAAATTAAAAGAGGCCCTGAGCCACAGGTACAATATAGGCATACATACAGTCTAGAAAAGACAATAAAACAGTCTGCATTAGAACTTCTGGAAAAGCTGTGGCCCTGCCAATACTGTGAACGCAGCTTAGTAAAACAGACTGGGACTCCAGGTGGTGAGAAAACACATGTGTATATTTGAGCCCTTAGTGTGTACTAATTAAATTTAGTCCTCATAGAAAACAAATGCAGGCTGGACATGAGGGGCTAGAAGTCCTGGGGGCATGAGACCATATGTGCCTGTCTGAAGAAAGAGTACATGCAAAGACATCATGTTTATGTGGAGGCAGAGAGCCTGAACTCAGCACATAGGTGCCTGTAATGTGCTGGAGTCTCTCTTAGTGGAAAATGTCTTCTAACCACAGGGAAGACAGAAGCCCTCAAGATGGTCTCTCTGCAATAAAATAAAAACAGAACACACAGGAATGTGAAGAAAGAAATGTTTGCAGGCACTGGTTATAGTAACTGCAAATATTGTTTTTTTGTTTCTTTGTTGGTTTCTGAGAATAGGAACAAATTGAATCACAAAGATTCAAGAATTTTCCCTAGAAGCAGCTGAAAAATTTCAGAGAAAATTGCAGTTTCCAACAATAAGCTTTTTCCCCAGCCATGTCCACACCTGCTTCTTAGTCGGATCCCTGTTATCAGTGTGTTCTGGGTGCCCCATTGTGTTCTTAGTGTCTCCTGCAGCTCAGACTTCCTGTCTCTTTCTGGGATGTTTGTGTCCAGGCTCACACTGACTTCCCTTCACTGTGTGTCTTGCATAGTAATGCTCTCATGTTGGTCACTTGCAGATACCTCATGTACTTGGCATTGTCCCTGGAGATAGTGAATAGTCCCCCTAATGGAGTCTGCATAGTATCTGCTACTGCCACCACCAGTAATGGATGAGACCCACAGTAGCCCCCTTCCCAAAACCTGATGGATCCAGTTTATTGCATAGTTACTAAAGGTAAATCTAGCCGCTAAACAGGAGAGTCTGAGTGACCTTCCAGGCTGCACTGTCTTTCCCTCAGACTCCACCAGTTCACCTCACTCTGGACACCTGAAAAGGCAAAAACATTGTGGTTAGAAAACTGTCACACATCCCCTGTTTCTCTCATTCATATACACTCCCATGCTCATTGTGTCTTGTTTTTCATAAATTACTTCTTAAAATAATCATAAGGAAAACCCACTTCAGCCCAAACTCCACAGTGCATCGTCTGTATACAGTCTTGATCATGGAATGGAAATGCATGGGAATCCTGAGGTTGCAGCTTCTGCTACACAGTTTCATTGTCAGGGTTGGGCTGGTTTTCATCAGTAGAGGAGGGCCTATTTCCCTGTCCTCTTACCATATAAAAAATTCTGGGGTTTGGCACCTACAAAGAGGGCAGTGCCTCAATTTAGGCAATGAGAACATTTGTGTAAGTGTGGTTTTTATTATTTTATTCTCTGATTTAAATACTTACTACTCATCATCTTATTTCATTTTTAAACATGTCATGTGACTTAGCTATCAGTTTTACCTCCATTTCCCAGATGAACAAATTCCAACAGATTTTTGGAGTTGAAGTTGTGTCCAAGAGCACATTACTTGTTAGAATGAACTCATTTATTTGTTTCTGTGCTACTTTTCTATAGTCTGCACTGCTTACTTAAACAAGCTCTTAGACCGAGGTGGACATGACCAGTGACATGCCAATTCCCTTCCAGATAATGAGGATATGTGTGATTTGCTGTTTTCTAGTGTTTACTAAGAACTTGTAGAGAGACCCAGGGCCACAGTTGTGTATTTTTAGAAGTCTGTACCATGGGTTTCTCATTATCTGTGTTTCTAACTTACTTTTTATTCTGACATATGCATTTTTAAGTAACCACCTTATTGTGCTGTAGCTATGCCAATTACAGCTCATGTTGGTGTAAGAAACCATAAATACTGAAGATTTCTGTTGAATAAACACAGGTGACTGGTGTGTGTTCACCTGCCCAAAGTGACCATAAATAATTGGTGACCAGTCCTTCACTGCAGTGCTTCCTGTGTTCTTCTGACAATCCTTCCCATGCCAGCCTGCTCCCACTCTGTTCCCAGACACGTCTTGTTTCCTTTGTGTTTTGTCACATAGCTTTCATCTTTTATGGTTCATTGAATCACACAGCACTTGTAATTGTTTATCTTCTCATCATCATACAAGGTTAGACAATTAATTTTGTAAGCTTATCTTGGAAAAAATGCTATATATTTCAGTGTTAAATATCACTACAGTAACTTTAGAAGTATTTCGTATAGGAAGATGTGCACAGATGCTAGCACCTATTCCACACTTAAAAGCAATTTTGGAACTCTTTTTCCAGAGCCATCAAAGCTGTCATTTTACCTAGAATCTGACAATTAAGTTCTTGAACTTGCCATCATGTGCTTATATTTGCAGCACTGTACAAACAACTCAGTAAGGTGTCATAACTTCGAAATAATACCAGTGTGAGGGATCTCCATGTGGCACAGACTTGCAAAGAGCAATGGTTTAAAAAATATGTAATTATTTCAAAAAGACACTACTAGGAATCAGGGTGTGAATCCATTGAATTGTGCAGACTGAAGTGGGATTCTGACCCTTTTGCTGGTCTCTTCAGAATTAGGGTGAATACACACCAGCTCTTCCTCCTGTAGTGGTGCTCATAAAAGAGAATGTGCATCCCCTGCCTGCATGTGTCCACATGTCCTCCACTATAGAATAAAAATGACAATATTAGGGAAGGGCATCAGAACTGCAATATGAGGACACTGGTGACAACCATTGTATGAGGGAGAGGTAAAAACCTGCAGAGTTGAAAATCTGCTGTTGGGTGGGGAAAGGAACTTGGGTCATGGCCAGCATTTGTCCTCAAGGGGAGAAAGCAATACTTGGAAGAACACAGCGAAGATTCAGGACATATTCCTGCCTAAGAAAATAGCTCAGTCACAAAACAGAGAGTGAACCTCATCCTACCTCTTCACCACACCAACAGCCATCACATAAACATAAAGAAGGATGCAGCTGAGAGACCAGGAGCAGAAATGTTCAGTGGGGAGAAGAGGTCAGCCACCACGAAAAGAAGGGAACACAAACAAAGAACTGGAAGAATTGAATTGAATTGAATTGAATTGAATTGAATCTGGAGCCAAGAGAAGAAAACAAATTTAGCAAAGTTTAACACACACATTGATGAACTTAGAAGACATTGTGTTCTGTGCAATAAGCTAGTCACAGAAGGAAAATAATGCATGCTATCACTGACATAAGATATTTAAAATATTGAAACTGGGTTCCCTGGTGTTGTAGTGGCTAGGCTTCAGTGCTCTCCCTACCATGGCCTGGGTTCGATCCCCACTTAGAGAACCAACCAAATAAATAAATATTCAAACCGATAAAATGCAGATAGTAGACTGGTAAACAGAGGATGGTGAGGGTGTATAGGGAGTTGTTGTTCAATCAATGTGAAGTTTACATCATGCACAATGACCAAGTTCTAGAGATATGCTATATAACATAGCATTTGCAGTTAATAATACTGCATTGCACACTTAATAATTTGTTAGGTTGGTAGATCTCATGTGAAGTGTTCTCACCACAATACAAAAAGTGAAAGACAGGATTTCACAGCCTCTTATAACAACACCAAGATCTAAATGGGCATGCTCCTCAGTGAAAATGGTGAAATTATTCTAAAAATATTGATAGTGTCTGAAAATAGCTCTTCTAAACTACTAATAATAAGAAGAGCTGGAGTTTTGGAACCAAGGTATGTTCCCATTCTTCCTTGTTTCAGTTCAGAAAACAAAACAAAAATAAAACAAAACAAAACTTAGAATGGGCAGCTAACAACACAGGACTCACTGGACAAAGGTCCCAGAGGGGCAAGACACCAGTATTCCTTATTCAGACTCAAGCTGCTTGATGCTGTGGCAAAGCTCCAGGCAGGTGCCACCAAGAGAGATGGTTCACTTACTCCACACAGCTCTAATACTGGGAACCATTCACTCACTACTTCACCTGACTTGTATGGCAATGGTGTTACCCACCAGGTCAGAAAAACCCATAGATATGAAACTGCCACACACTTACAACCGAACACTCAGCTTTTTAATTGAGTGAAGAGGATAACTGTCTTTGTCCTCAGTGGCAGGTACAAAACTTGCCTCCAAGGAAAGGGGGTTGGCAAGTGTTGCCACGGGAAGCGACCTGAAAATAAATAATAGAAAAGAATTCCAAATCTATTACCAAAGAGACCACTGCACTGTCAGCAGAATATGTATGGTTTGAGGCCTAAGTTTATAGTGTAAGTTATTTCAGGACATGGATGGAGTCAGGGCAGCTGACAAGTACACTTTGTTCCTGCTTGCTTACAGGAGAGGAGCAAAGACAGTGATAGCTGAAGGAAACAGCTGCTGTCACAAGAATTACCAGACCCTGCCACCTGGATTTTTTTTCTTCTGTCTCTGGAGCAATTCACACCTCCGTGCCTTGTGGAAAATGAGAGAACTTTCAACGTGTGCAGAGAGGAGCTTTCACCTGGAATCAGCAAGAAAGAGAAAGAACGTCAAACCAGAATGGTGTTTTCAGAAATTCTCTTCCACCTGAATCACTGTGATGAGTTCACAGGGTGCTCACCATGGTCTTGACTTGAATGTTCCTAGTGACCAGTGATGTTGAATGTCTTCTAGCTCATGTTTCATCTCCGTGTCCCTGAGAAAAAAGGTCTGTACAAGTCTCTGCTTCTTGTATAAATGGATTGATTCCTTCTTTCTGTTGAGTTTGAGGGGTTCTTATTATATTCTGGGTAAGCTCTCTGGGTGTTACATGATTTGCAAATATTTTTGTCTGTGGCTTGTCTTCCATTCTCTGGATAATCATTTAGGCATGAAAACATTTTAAAATTTGGTGCAGCCTAGTTTATAATTTTAATTTAAATGAATCTTGATATTTCAAATATAACAATTTTCATGGTTATTAGTTGCTTGTGAATACTGATTTCCAACTTATCTAAAATATTTTAATGGTGTCTTAAATTGCTGATATATGAGGACTAACAGTTAAATTCCTGAACTCATCCTGGAAAATGTGCTACATACTTCATTGCTGAATATCACTATGGTAACCTTCGAAGTACTTCCCTTGGGAAGATATGCACTGATTTCAGTGCCTAGTCAATCCTTTAAAGCAATTTCTAAGCTATTTTTCTGAAATGACCATTAGAGTTATCGTTGTATCACACTTGATGTCCTGAATGTCATAAAAATATCTTTTTTTAAATATCTTTAGGTAAAGAAAAAGGTCATTGGGGGGCCAGATCAGGTGAGTAAGGAGGGTGTTTTAGTACAATTATTTGCTTACTGGCTGAAAACTTTCTCACAGACAGTGCCGTGCAAGCTGGTGCATTGTCATGGTTCTAGAGCCATGACCTGCTGGCAAAAGTTTAGGAGATTTTTGTGTTTTTCATGAAGCCTTTTCAGCACTTTCAAATAGTAAATTTGGTGGAATGTTCATCTAATTGGTAAAAATTCAAAGCTGAAATCTCTCTGTGGCTCTTGATTTGGACTGACAGAACATTTTTGTTTTGGGAGACTGTATCACTTCTATTGTGTACTTGACTCTTTGTTTCAGGGTCTTATTTGTATACCCATATTTCATCACCAGTGATAACATGACCCAAAACATCATCTTTGCTCACCAAAAGTTTTGGTAAAGTTCAACTTTTGTTTGCTTTGTTTTATCAGGGAGCTCTTTTTGGACCATTTGGCACACACATTTCTCATGCCAACATTTTCAGTTAAGATTTTTATAATCATTTCTCTATCAATGTTTACTTGGTCTGCTATGCTTCTTAGTCAGCCAATGATTATGATGTCCAATTTGATGAATTTTTGTAGTTTTCTTTAGTTCTATTCATTAGTGGCTACCCTGAACTTTCTTCATAAGTGATATTTTTTCTTCCCTCAGGAAAATATTCTATCTATTTGTACACATTCTTCATGGCATTATCTCCATAAACTTGGATTAACATGTCCCCCCAGAATCAGCGCCACCCCCAACACTGTGATCTGAGAAATAAAGCCTCCTTAGAAACTCACCAGTGAATGCTATGTAAAAATAGGGACTCTCCCATACTTGGCTCATTTAAATATTATGAGATAAATTTATTTTTGTATTTTTAGTGACTCCAAATTAAACCACAAGTTTTTACGATAAAGAGAGGCAGAGGGATATAAGACTTTAGGAAAAGTAGAAAAAACTGTGATCATTGTTGGAAAATTACTTCCCCCTGTCTGTATTTGAACAAAGAAATCTGAGGAGAAAAAAAGTTGGAGGAAGTTTTTCTCTTGCATAGCTGACTTAAACTGTGCTTGAACATGACATACTTGTCACCCAGACTTTTTTTTAAATTCATTTTTATTGTTAGACTTATTGGGGTGACATCTGTTAGAAAGGATTACATAGGTTTCAGGCATACAATTCTACAGTGCATTGTCAACTTGATGTATAATAAGTTCACCACCTAATGTGACTTCTCTTTCCATCATCTTATATTCAGTTTCCCCCCTCCTCTCCCACCCTCTCCCCTTTCTCCCCTCCCTAACCCACTCATCCCCAAATAAACATTAAACTATTGATTGTGTCCATGGGTTATTTGTTTGTTTCTTTCTTTTTTTCTTTGCTTTCAGTTTTATATTCCGCATATGACAGACTTTTTTTTTTCAGACTTTGATACCCGGTGTCATGACTGTCCTCCCAGAATGTCCTTGATTTCACTTTCACACTTGCCAAGTTTAACAAGAAATTTAATATTTGTTCATTGCTCTAATTTAAGTTCTGACATTCTTGCAATGGCACACAAAAACACACAAGTATAATGAACATCACTCAGTAAGACACCATCATATATTGACAGGAAAACAGCTGTGAGACACAGATATACCAAGGATATAAAACATTACCGGATCATTTGTATAGTGCTGCCAATGTAAGCAAACAGTGACAAGTTTTCAGACTTAATTATGAGACCTCATATTCACTCATGGATTTTTTTTAAAGGAAACTGTTTATTCTAACTGATCAGACAGGCATTTGTGAGGGGCAAAACGTTTGTATAATCTCACTCAGGTGAACAAATTTGCTTGGCAGTAGGTTCCAGAGGCTGATTTTGTGCTAAGATTTCTCCCTGTCCCAGGTAGCCCTGAGTCTCCCACAAGCCAAAGCACTTATCAGAGGTTTTTAATGACACCACAGATGTCATTAAATAGGCACTGGGTAAACAAAACTTAGAGAGATGATTGATTATAATTATTAAGAAGAGATGTCATTTTAATATTTTTGTACCATGAACAACATAAGCAGAGTCAGAAACAATATTTAAAGGATGAGAAAAACTTTTTAAGGCATTTAAAACAACTATCAATTTAGCTTTTTTGTGCTGAAGTACAGTTTGTTTGAATAAGTTGAATGAACTATTTTATTAACAATTGCTGCTTTACCATTATTTGATTCATCTGTAAAAACTGTAATGTCCTGGGGAAAAGGAACCTGCCTGAGCATTTCAGGTAATGTTCAATCAGTTTTCAGGAGAAACTGAAATAACTTGTTCTTTTGATAATGATTATCAATTTTTACAAAGAAACTACTAATAGCAACCTGCCAAGACTCAGAATGGATGTTTAAATGCGTTATTTGTTGTTTTTTAAAGGGAACCACAAATGAGTGAATTTACACAATTTTTTGTTTTTTCTGTCAGGCTTATTTTGCTTAGCATGAGGAACTCCAGGTCCATCAATTATTTTGTAACTGGCAATATTTCATCTTTTCTTATAGCTGAGTAATATTCCATTGTGTATATGTACCAAAATTTCTTTTTTTTTACATTCCTTTAATTTAATTTAATTTTGTTTTTTTTAATTCATTTTTATTGTTAGACTTATTGGGGTGATATCTGTTAGCAAGGATTACATAGGTTGCAGGCTTACAGTTCTTCAGTGCATTGTCAACTTGTTGTATATAAGTTCACCACCTAATGTGACTTCTCTTTCCATCACCTTATATTTAGCTTCCCCCCTCCTCTCATACCCCCTCCCCTTTCTCCCCTCCCTAACCCACTCGTCCCCAAATAAACATTAAACTATTGATTGTGTCCATGGGTTATTTGTTTGTTCATTTCTTTTTTTCTTTGCTTTCAGTTTTATATTCCGCATATGAGTGAGATCATGCAGTTCTTTGTTTTTTCTGTCTGGCTTATTTCACTTAGCATGATCTCCAGGTCCATCCA
>PVJL010018003.1:0-16991 GCA_004026885.1 Lyroderma lyra
TCTAAAGGCTCACACTGCTTTCGGAACTCTGGGGTGCACGAGGAAGTGCCCGCTCCATAAGTCCAAAGCTGTGGGCCTGGCCTGAGACAGCAGGGTCGCCTTTGCAGCAGGCTGGGAACAGGAACTGCAGCCCTGTGTAGGTCTCCAGGGGGCTTAGAGCTGGGGTGTTATCTTTGCAGTTCAGAGTCCTCACTCAGCCTTTCTACCACTCAAAAGTTCCAGAGGCTGGCTCCCCAACTCCTTCTGTCCCCAGCTCCCCAGTCTCTCTCCCCTCCCCCAAACTGCGCTGCTCCGAATAGTCAGCAGGGATCCCACGTGGTCCGTGTTTGCTCCCTTCCCTCTCCCCGACTCGCCCCCTTCTCACCAGCCTTCAGGTGTCTACTTGTGATTTGTGGATTTCTCAACAGCCGGTTTGTCATTCAGAGTCCTCTTTCTTGGCTCCTGGATGGCCATTCAATTGTGTTTTCAGGGAGAGGCTTTAGGAACCTCCTCTCCAGTCACCATCTTGTCTTCTCCCCCCAATTGCATATTTTTTGCTCCTTTATCAAAACTTATTTGTCCATACATTTTTGGATTTATTTCTGGGATTTCAATTCTGTTCCATTGGTCTGTGTTCTATTTTTCTGCCAATACCAAGCTGTTTTGATTATTGATGCTTTGTGATATAAATTGATATCGAAGAGTGTGATACCATCAGCCTTATACTTTTTATGTAGTATTGCTTTGGCAATTCGAGGTCTTTTGTGATTCCATACAAATCTGATAATCTTTTAATTTATTTTGTGAAAGTATGATTGTGGGATTTTGATGGGAATTGTATTAAAACTATAAATGGCTTTAGGTAACATGGCCAATTTAACAATGTTAAATCTTCCTATCCATGAACATGGAATAACTTTCCATTTCTTTGTGTGTTCCTCAATTAATTTATTTCAAAAGTATCTAATAGTTTTCCATGTATAAGTCAATCATATTCCTTAAGTTATTTTCCAGTTATTTCATTCTTTTTGTTGCAATAGCAAAAGGTATTGATTCTTTCATTTCTTTTTCTGAAGATACATTGTTTGTTTATAGGAATGCTCTTGACTTTTGTACATTGATTTTGTATCCTGTGACTTTACTGTATTCGTTTATTGTTTCTAATAGTTTCCTGGTGGAGTCTTTGGAATTTTCTATATAAAAGATCATGTCATCTGCAAATAGTGACAATTTGACCTCTTCTCTCCCAATCTGGATACCCTTTATTCCTTTCTTTTGCCTGATGGCTCTGGCTAGAACTTCCTTTACTATAATGAATAACAGTGGTGACAGGGGACCTCCCTCTCTTGTTCCTGATTTTAGAAGAATGAGCTTCAGCTTCTCCCCATTCAGTATGGTATTACCTGAGAGTTTGTCATATACAGCCTTTATTATGTTTAGATACTTTCCTTCTATACCCATTTTATTCAGTCTTTCGATTATAAATGGATGTTGTACCTTGTCAAATGCTTTTTCTGCATCAATTGATATGATCCTATGGCCTTTATATTTTATTTTATGTGGTGTATCACATTGATTGACTTTCATATATCAAACCATCCTTGTGTTCCTGGGATGAATCCCACTTGATCTTGATGTATAATCTTTTTCATGCATTGCCGTATTCTACTTGCTAATATTTTGTTTTAGAATATTTGCATCTGTGTTCATCAGAGATATTGGTCTATAGTTTTCTTTTTTCGTGTTGTTTTTACCAGGCTTTGATATTAGAGCAATGTTGGCCTCACAGAATGAATTAAGAAGTATTGCCTCATATTCAATTTTTTGGAAGGGTATAAGGAGGATAGGCATTAATTCTTCTTTGAATGCTTGGTAAAGTTTATTGGTGAGACTGTCTGGCCTGGGGCTTTTGCCTTTAGGGAGGTTGTGGATAATCATTTTAATTTCTTTACTATTGATTGGTCTATTTATATTATTCAGCTCTTCTTGGTTTAGTTTAGGTAGACTGTACGTTTCTAGGACTTTGTCCATTTCTTGTAGGTTGTTAAATTTATTGGCATAAAGCCCTTCATAATATTTTCTTATAATCCTTTGTATTTCTGTGGTATCAGTGGTAATTTTTCCCTTTCATTTCTAATTTTGGATATATGTGCTCTTTCCTTTTGCCCTTTGATTAGTCTAGCCAGGGGTTTGTCAGTTTTGTTAACTTTGTCAAAGAACCAGCTCTTTATTTTATATATATTATCTACTGTCATTCTCTTCTCAATTTCATTTATGTCAGCTTCAATTTTTATTATACTTTCTTTCTGCAGACTTTGGGTATATTCTGTTCTTCCATTTCTAGTTCTTTAAGATGGGCTGTTAGGATATTTACTTGTGATTTTTCTTGTTTTTTAAGATAAGCCTGTAATGATATAAATTACCCTCTTATTACTGCTTTTGCTGTCTCCCAATAATTTTGATATGTTGTATTTTCATTCTCATTAGTTTCTATATATGTTTAATCTCTTTTTTATTTGTTCTTTGATCCAGTAATTTTTAAATAAGATTTTGTTTAATCTCCATGTATATGTGATTTTTTCTGCTTTCTCTTTAGAGTTGATCTCCAATTTCAGAGCTTTGTGGTCTGAGAATACACTTGGTATGATTTCAGTCCTCTTGAATTTGCTGAAGCTACTTTTGTGTCCCAGCATATGGTGTATCCTTGAGAATTTTCCATGTGTACTAGGAAAGAAGTTATACTCTTTTTTTTTTTTTCTGGATGAAGTGTCCTATAAATGTCAGTTATGTACAATTGCTGTAATGTGTCATTTATAGCTAATATTTCCTTATTTTTCTGTTTTGATGATCTATCCATGGCTCTTAAGGGAGTGTTTAGGTTTCCTACAATGGTTGTGCTTTTGTCAGTTTCTCCTTTCAGATCTTTTAGTAGTTGCTTTTTACGTGTTGGTGGTTCCTGATTGGGACCATATATATTAATTAGTGTCAAGTCTTCTTGTTGTTGTATTGTGCCTTTTATCACTGTGTAATGTTAATCTTTGTCTCTTGTTATCTTTTTTACCCTGAGATTTTATTTTTATTTATTTTTTTATCATATATCATTATGGCAACTCCTGCTTTTCTCTGGTTACCATTTCCTTGGAGTATTGTTTTCCATCCTTTCACTCTGAGTCTGTGTTTGTCCTAATGGCTTAGGTGTGTCTTGGGAGACAGCATATGGATAGGTTTTGCTTGTTAGTCCAGTCTGCCCCTCTGTGTATTTTTATTCGTGGGTTCAGTCCATTTATATTTAGAGTGATGGTTGGTATATGAGAATTTCCTATGGCCATTACTTCCTTTTTTAATTTTTGTGTCTTTTTTGTTCTCCCAACTCTATTCCATTTTTTCTGATGTTTTGCTTCAGGTCAAAGAGCCTCTTTCAGTATTTCTTGAAGTGCCAACTTCATGCTGGCAAATTCCCTCAGCTTCTGTTTGTCTAAGAAGATCTTTATTTTTTCTTCATATATGAAGAATAATTATGCTGGATAATTTATTCTTGGGTGGAAATTTCTCTCTTTTAATATTTTGGGTATTTGATTCCACACCTGTCTGGCTTGTAGAGTTTCTGCTGAGATGTCTGATGCCAGCTTGATGGCTTTTCCTTTAAAGGTTATAGTTTTCTTTTCCCTAGTTGCCTTGAGAATTGTGTCTTTGTCTTTGGTTTTTGATATCTTCAATATTATGTGTCTTGGGTCTGCTAGGGTCCAGGTATCTAGGGGATCATTTTCTTCTTGAATTTGGTGTTCCATATCTTTCCATAGGTTTGGAAAGTTCTCATGTACTCTTTATGTTCTTTGTAGGGTGCTTTGCTCCTTTTTTTAATTCTATTATCCTGATATTGCTTTTCCTCATGGAGTCTTTCAATCCTTTGCTTTTTTTATTCTCTATCTTTCTCTTTCTGAGAAAGTCTTGTGGAGTTCTTTCAACCCTTTGCTTTTTTTATTCTCTATCTTTCTCTTTCTGAGATGTTTCCATGTCCCAATCTTCACTGTCATGAATTCTTTCCTCCATCTTGTTGGCCCTGTTTCCCATGGCAATTATTTCATTTCTCACTTATTTTATTGTATTATTTATCTCTTGAATTTCCATCTTCTTTCACGTTATAGTTTGAATTTATTTGTTCAACTGTTCCTTTTGTTCATGGATTTCCTTTCTGAGATTATTAATCTCAGCTATGGTGTTCTGCCAGTATGTTCGCATTTCTCTGAGAGCCTTTGAACAGCTACCTCATATTCTCTGTCATTTAGTTCATAAGTTTCTAGATCTATAAGATTCTTTTTTTAGGGGGGAGGGGGTAGTTCCCTGACTGGGTATCGAACCCAGGCCGCAGCATTGGGACCGCTGAAGCCTAGCCATTCTACCATTAGAGAACTCCCTAGATCTATAAGATTCTCTTCTGGAGATTTTTCATCTTCTTAAGGAGCAGCTTTAAATTATAAGGTACTCATATTATCTACTGTGTTCTTCTTCTTCAGCATGAGGGATTTATTTCCAGCAGAACCCAGGAGATCTCTTTCTTTCTCTACTCAGTGTTTTTGTGGTGTCTTACTGTAGACCAGACACTAGGTGGTGCTCAGGAGCAAGTTTAGGGACAGAGAGGAGGAGTTTAAGCCATATCTCCGGTCTCCACCACCATTTAGGGTGACATACAGTGGTCCGTGGTCTCTCCTATTCTTGCAATTCATTAGGGAAGATGCAGCAGAAGGTGGAGGCCAACAAAATGCAAGCTGAGGCCACTCAACTTCCTGCATTTCATTGGGGAAGCTGAAGGAGACAGGGGAGGCCATTGGAATGCACCCTGAGGCCATTCACATTGATACAGGTGAATACAATCAAATCCGCCTTTCTCCTTCTTCAGCATTTAACCCCTGGCTGTGTTTTAGTGATTTGGTTCCATGGCAAACACTCCGGGTGGCATTTGCAAGGGTGCTGCAAGCCGTGGCACTGTAGTTTGGGCCTTATTTCTGCCTAGGACAGTTCAGATGCCTCACTCAGCTTTCTTGCTACTCAAAGTTTCAGAGCTCGGCTCCTAGACTTTGTCTCCAACATGTTGCTTTTAGGTCCAGCTCCTTCACAGGTCTCCTAGCATTCCTGCCACTCAGCCTCCACTCTTGACATCACTTGGCATCCCCCCTCCTCTATATCGTGCTACTTCCTCATTTCTTTCTTGTTTCTTCCGTTAGCTTTGGTGGAGTCAGTTCACAATCCATGTCTGCTCCCTCCCTTCTCTCCTGCTCGCCACCCTTTCTCTAACCTTCAGGTGTTTTCTTGTGATGCATGGATTTCTCAGTTGTCACTATATCACTCTGGGTTTCCCATGTTGGATCCTGGCTGGCCATTTCATTGTATTTTCTGGGATATGTTTTAGGGACCTCCTTTCTGGTCGCCATCTTGCTGGACTTCTAATACATGTTTAATTTTTTATTTTATTGAGTTACAGTTGACATTCAATATTATATTTATTTCAGTTATGCAGCATAGTGCTTAGACATTTTTATAATTTACATAGTGATCCCCCAATAAATCTAGTATGCAACAGGCACTATTCATAGTTATTACAATATTAAAGACTATATTCTTGGTGCTGTACTTTATATCCTCATGACTGTTGTGTAGCAAACAATTTGTACTTCTTAATCCCCTTAGCCTTTTTAACCCAGCCCCCAGCACCCTCCCTTCTGGAAACCACAAATTTTCTGTAGCTATGAGTTTGTTTCTGTTTTGTTTGTTTCTTTGTTTTGATTTTTAGATTTTTTACAAATAAGTGAAATCATATGGTATTTTGCTTTCTCTGTATGACTTACTTCACTTTGCATAATACTGTCCAGATCCATCCATGTTTTTGCTAATGGTAAGATTTCATTTTTTGTGTGACCAAGTAATATTCCATTTTTTATATCTTTTTTTATTTAGTCATCCATTGATGAGCATTTAGGTTGCTTCCATCCCTTGGCTATTGTAAATAATGCTGCAATGACTATAGAAGTGCATACATCTTTTTGAATTAGTGTTTCGGATTGTTTCAGATAATTATTCAGAAGTTGAATTGCTAAGGTAGTTCTGTTTTAAACTTTTTGAGGAACCTCTAGACCGTTTTCCATAGTGGCTGTACCAATTTGCAGTCCCACCAACAGTGGACAAGTGTTCCCTTTTCTATACATCCTTGGCAACAGTTGTTTATGGTTTATTCACAGTAGTCATTCTAACAAGTGTGGTGATATTTCATTGTGGTTTTAATTTGCATTTCTCTGATGATTAGTGACATTAAGCATTTTTTCTTCTGTTTGTCGGCCATCTATATGTCCTCTTTGGAGAAATGTCTATTCAGGTCTTCTGCCCAATTTTAAAAATTGGATTGTGGGGGTTTTTATGTGTGTATTAAGTTATATGAGATTTTTGTAATTTGGATAGTAACCCCTTATCAGATGCATCACTGGCAAATATCTTCTCCCATTCACTAGGTTGTTTTTCTGTTTTGTTGATGGCTTCCTTTGCGTGCAAAAACTTTTCAGTTTGATGTAGTCTCATTGTTTAATTTTTCATTTGTTTCCCTTGTCTGAGGAGAACTATCTAAAAAAAATATTACTAACAACAATGTCAAAGTATTTGCTGCCTATCTTTTCTTCTAGGAATTTTATGGTTTTGGGTCTTATATTTAATACTTTCAGTGGTATCCAACTTTTTGTCTTCCCTGGGCCACATTGGAAGAAGTATTATCTTGGGCCACACATAAAATACACTAACACTAAAAATAGCTGATGAGATAAAAAACAAAACAAAACAAAACAAAAGATGGTCACAAAAAATCTCATTATATTTTAAGAATTTTTGTTGGACCACATTCAAAGCTGTCCTAGGACATAGGTTGGAAGTGCCTGGTTTAAGTCTTTAATCCAGTTTGAGTTTATTCTTGTATATGGGGTAAGAAGGTGGTCTAATTAATAATTTTTTTGCATATATCTTTTCAGTTTTGCCAAAACCATTTATTGAATAGACTGTCTTTATCCCATTGTATATTCTCACCTCCTTTGCCCTAGGTTAATTGCCCATGTGGGTATGGGTATATTTCTGGGCTTTCTATTCTGTTTCATTGAGGTATGTGTCTGTTTTAATGATGTTTTGATTACTATAACCTTATAGTATATAATTTGATATCAAGTAGCAATATTGTTCATCTTTCTCTAGCTTGCTATGGTTATTCATGGCTATTTTATCATTCCATGTATGTTTTAGGATTATTTTTTCTAGATCTGTGAAAAATGCTATTGTCATTTTGATAGAGATTGCAATGAATCTATAGATTCCTTTGGGTAGTAAGGATGTTTTAATGATGAGCACAGTGTATGCTTCCATTTATTTGCATCTTTTTAAATTTCTCCAATGTCTTATACTTTTCTGACTCCAGTATTTTACCTTCTTGGTTAAATTTATTATAAATTTATTGCTAATATCCCTAGGTATTTTTTATGTAATTGTAAATTAGTATTTCTGAATACTGCTTCTTTACTTAATTCATTTATTAGTTCTAGTAGTTTTTTGATGGAATCATTAGGGTTCTCTCCACACAGTATCATTATCATTTCATCTGTAAATAATGACAGTTTTGCTTCTTCCTTTTCAATCTGGATGCATTTTATTTCATTTTTTTGTCTGATTGCTGTGGCTAGGACTTCCAATGCTATGTTGAATAAAAATGATGAAAGTGGACATCTTTCTATTGTTCATGATCTTAGGAAAACACTTTTAGCTTTTCCCCATTGAGTATATTGGGGTTTTGTCATATATAGCCTTTATTATGTTGAGATATGTTCACTCTATTCCCGCTTTGCTGAAAGTTTTATGATACATATATGTTAGAATTTTCTAAAATTCATTTTCTGCATTTAACAGTAAAATCATATTATTTTTATCCTTCATTTTTGTATGTGGTATATCACATTAAATTACAGATTGACTTAACCTCACACCCCAGGAATAAATCATATTGGATCATACTGTATGATCTTTTAAATGTATTATTGAATTCAATTTGCTAATATTTGGTTGAAGATTTATGTTATTTAAGTATATCATCTTTGTGTGGTTTTGGAATCAGAATAAGGATGGCCTCATAAAATGAGCTTGGGAGCCTTCCCTCCTCTTAAAATTTCTGGAATAATTTGAGAAGAATAGGTATTAATTCTTCTTTGAATGTTTAGTAAAATTAATCTGTGAGGCCATCTGCTCCAGGACTTCTGCTTTTTGGGATTTTTTTTTTATTACTGATTTGATTCTCTACTAGTAAGTGGTCTGTTCAGATTTTATGTTTCTTCTTGATTCAGTCTTGGAGATTGTATATTTCTAGGAATTAATCCATTTCTTCCAGATTGTTCAATTGCTTGACATATAATTGTTCATAGTATTTTCTTTTAACACTTTGTATTTCTGCAGTGTCAGTTGTTACTTCTCTTTTATTTTTGAATTTATTTATTTGGTTCCTCTCTCTTTTTTATCTTGGTAAGTGTGGTTAAATGTTCATCAATTTCGTTTATCTTTTCAAAGAACCAGTTCTGGGTTTTATTGATCTTTTGTGGGTTTTTTAAAGACTGTATTTCATTTATTTCCACTCTGATCTTTATTAATTTTTTTATTTTACTCACTTTGGAGTTTGTTGATCTTTTTCTAGTTCCTTTAGGTATAACATTAGATTGTTTGTTTGTTTGTTTTTGTCAATGCATGTTCAATTGCACCAGCAGCATTTGTTGAAAAGGTCTTTCTTCTTCAATTGAATTGCTTCTGCAACTTTCTCCAAAATTAGTTATTTTATACATTGCTGGATTTTATTTGCTAATATTTTGTTGAAAGTTTTTTAATCTACATCAATGAGATATATTGGTATGTCATTTCTTGGTACTATCTTTTTCTGGTTTTGGTGGCCTCATAAATCAGATGGGAGGTGAAGTGCTTTTTTTTTAAAATATGGAAGATGACATAATGTGATCTTTGAAATAACACTTCTGAAACCAGGATGGAAGTTGTACAAAAATAGGGAGATGTTGTGGAATCCAGTTAGAATCTATTAGGTAAAAACAAAAGATCATGGTTAAACATAAATAACCCCTATAGAAATTAGAATGACAAATGTAGAGATCTGTAAGGTGTATATCTTTAAAACGTATATTGAAGGAGAGGATGGAGAAAAGTCGAACCAATGATGAATACTAAAATGGAAATATTGTTATTAGGTCTTCAATAGCACACATTTTATTGCCTTATTGTATTTGTGGGTTAGGAATATAGGCACAGTGTATGTGAGTCATCTACTTCAGGGTTTCACAGGGCTGAAATTAATGTGCCACCTGGGGCTATGGTCTTATCTGAGGTTCAGTTGGAGAAGAATCTACCTCTAAGCTTATGTGGCTGTTGGTCGAATTGTTTCTCATAGACACTGTTGGACTGAAGGCCTCATTTTCTTAATGGCTGTTAGCTGGAAGTCAGCCTCAATTCCTTGACATATGGGACTCCCAAACATAACCACTTGTCCCATGAAAGCTAGCAAGTGAGAAAATCTCCTAGCTACACAGATGCCACATTTATGTATAGAGTAATTCCAAAAGTAGACTACTCTCATTTTTTGCTATATTTCTTTAGTCAGAGTCAAGTCATAGGTCTCACCCACACTGTGAAAGAGGAGATCACAGAAATGAATGACTATCAAAGGCAGGGACAACTGGGGATCATCCTTAACTATCTATCAGTCAGTTAAGAAGAAAATCAAGAACGTTTTATTTTGTAGACAAGTTTGGCTCTATGATTGAGACAGTGGGGTAGAAAAATAAATTAGTTGTAAATAGTAAGGAGATGCCTAGCAATACCAAATTAACACAACATCTTTGTATGCCATTGCAGAATCAAACTCAATAAAGTATTTGCTGGAATGAGTTGATCTATGGAAGATTACTTGTATAAATGTCTAGGGCAGGGCTTTACACACAGCACATCCTCTGCAAATACTTGATTTAGAAATAGATGAAAATGAATCAGTGATTAAACAAATGACTGAAATTATAGAAGTGTGAAATTAAAGCAAATAGCAGAACTGCTGTTCATGAGTAAAAATATTTGAGACTCAAATCAGTGATGTGTTGCATAAAAAGTTACAAAAATATTATTCAAAGCAATGATTTTTATCTTTATAAGAACACTATTTTTCTTACAGCCAACTAATCAAAGGACAAAATCTAAATTAAATAAAAACATCACATACACATCCTGAAATATCTGAATACTGAAATTGCATATTCATGAAGTTGTCAAGAATTTCTCATTGATTAGAGGTAATGCATTGTAATTTTCTGCATAATTCTCATGAATGATATTAACCTTCCCTTTTTCCAAATAATTTATTCTCAGCTATAATCCATTCTTGTCAAATGTCTGAGATTTGGTTTGTGTTGATCTGAAGCCCTTTCTTAAATTTTATGTACATTTATTTATACATTGAGGCTTTATAGCAAAAGAAACATAAAAACAACACCACCAACAGAAAATATCCCTGACTTCCTAATGTTGCCTCTTAAATTGCAGAGAAAAAAACCCCAAATATTATTAAGATTCGTGTGGCTTCTCTCACTGGCTTACATACATACTACATAAGAGACACATGAGCTTTATACATTTGGTTAGGTTAAGTTGCCTCTCATTTCATTAAATAAACCAACATTTTGTGAGGGTCCTTCCTTACAATGTACTGTAATAGTTTTGAGTAAATTTTCCTTCAATATTCTAATACTCTCATTTCTTATGAAGGGTGTTGAAGTTTGATTTGGGAAAACTGGGCAGGATAGACAAGGTTTTATGTAAAGCTTTGAGCTAATTTGCATGTATCTACAACACTATTCTATGGCATATCCCAAAATTTTCAATCTCTTTTTTTAAATTAGAGAAAATAAAGTTCACCATATGATATATGCTATAAACCACGTATCTAGAGGTAATTTATATAGCTACTATATATCTACATAAAATATATAACCAAACAAGAACAATTGCAGATATAAATACAATATTTTTCTGTATATGACACCCCATGTATAAGACAACCCCTACTTTTCTAACGCAACATTAAGAAACCCTCTCAACTGGTTACTACAGTATATAAGATGACCCCCAATTTTTGGTCTAACAATTTTCGATGAAAGTATCATACATGGAAAAATACAGTAATCTAAATTCAAATGATAATATTCATAATTGTAATATTTAGAGAATAATCCCTCCATTCACATTCTCAGTACATTTTTCTTCATCTATGCATTGACACTGGCTATGCATCTATTTATGTCAGCGAGTTATAATAAAAATGAATTTCAAATAATAAAATCATAAACATCTGGGTTTTACAGCACATGGTCTGCTGAGCTTTGAATATGAAATCACTTTTATTTCATTTCCAATAATAAAGGAAGCAATATATCATGAGGTAGTTTATGGTATTGTGTTGCTAAGAAAGAAATAGTCTCATTTACACCATTGTTTACAATCTCTCTACATCCATATACTGTAACATTTTGAAATTTAGGAGATATGATAAATTTTAATGCTGAGTTATTACATATCAGTTTCTAGGACAGTGCTCGGCGCAGGATAGACAACCAATAATATTTGATAAATAAATAAATAAATTGCAATGAGCAAAGTTTCAGGATCAAACTTGAGAACTCACTTCAGGCAGATACTGAGTCTTCATCAATATCACCTTAATACATACTTATTAGGCACAAACTTGTAAAATTTATAAACTGACAAAATTGCAAACAAAACTGGCCCTTGCCCACAAATGAGTATAGACCTGCCAAAGGAAAAAACAGACTGTTTACAAAGCTAATGCCAAGGCAGGTGGGTGAGAAGGACCAGACCATGATAGTATAATCTAGATCTAGTTCAGATGGCTGTGACAGTATTGGGACCGAGACTGGCAGAGTTGGAGACAGATTCCCTGTTTTCTCAAAGCTTATAGTCTGGCAGGGCATTCATATAATTAAGCAATCCCAATAGATAACAATTTCAATACCCCCCAGCCATATGTAATGTGTAGTCCTGCTGTATCACCAGTGCCTTATGTGTAGGCACTCAATATATATTTGCTAAAATTAAATAAATAAGAGAAGTTTGAGAAAAGAAGTAGATGATCTTATGAAGTTCAAGGATAGCAATGACAGGAATCTAAGATTTCAAGGATGACCAAAAATTATTTAGTATACAACTGGAATGCAGAAATGAATTCATCAGAAGTATATTCAAGGATTAAAAGGCATAGAAATTTACTCTCTCACAAACAGAAGGGTCAATTTCATGGAGAAGACCCAAGTTGGTTGTAATTTGAGGTGATGACACACTTAGGAGTTTTGAATGGCAGAGGAGTATACAGTCTCAAATTTGTTCAGTGGATGATATGAAAATGGTTTGCACACAGAGATCTGTCAGGAATTCTCCATGTCTACTACAGTGTAACTGCTTAATGATTATTTGGTGTCATATCAATTAAAATTCTAAATATAGCCTTGTTAATAAGATTTTTTCTTCATGTTTAGATAGTGCTAAAAGCTCAGGAAAATTGATGTATGACTCCCTAATGAAAATTTTCCAGGAAACTTGATGGAAATGTACACAAGTGGAACTATAACTCATACGCATATTCCTATTGTTCTTTATTCAGTTTTAATTTCAACAGTCATTATCTGTCTATATAAAAAAAATATCTTGAAATTTCTCATGTTAGCTAGTAGTAACCCTAATAAGCATATCAGGGAAAACATACAATATTGTACAAATCAATGGGATTTTGTCCAGAAAGACCAGGTTTGAAATCTTTCCTCTGCCACTTATCTGATATATAATGGTGAATAAGTTACTTAACTCCCATGAGCTTCAGTTTTCTCACTTGAAAATGCCATCAACAATAGCACCTATAATATGAGATTGCGTATTTGACAATTGAACCATTATGTCCTATAGTGGACACTCAGGAATTTGCTGAAGCATTTTGCAATAGATATTTACATAATCAGAGTCTCTACTAATAGTTAGGGGCAAGCAGGTGTTATAAAGACCACCATCTTTCTTGAAGATACTGATAAGATTGTTCCTGCCCTACCTCCCTTCTGATTTGGCAACTGATGACTCTCATAGGTACTTAAAAACAAGGAAATTATCTGTAAATAGGCTCCTAGTTCACTCTGGATTCTCTGTTCTATGTAGTAAAGCAAATTAGTTTACTTTACTCACATTAAATGTACTTAGACCATTTGCCTGTGTAGGTTGATGTCATTCCATTAGAAACCATCACCCATGTAATAACTGCAAGTTTTTAGAGCACATCAAAGAAAAACTAGCCCTCATCTGAAAAGCAATCCTTCTTAAATCATATACAAATCTATAAGATGAAAATGTACTTTTTGTGAACACTAAAGAAATCATTTATAATTGTGTCAATTGTTCTATAACCAGGGACTATCTTGAACTTCCTAAAATTTTTATGATAAATTATTCAAGCAAGGTCCACTGAGTTACTCAGTCCTCTGGTATAAGCTCTCTGAAAGAAGTGCTGAAGCAATTTCATTACCTCAGTGCAGAAGGGACTTCAGAATACTTAAACCACCTTATTTTAGCTAAAACCCCTCCTGATTGTAAGTCATTATTTTGAATGTCACAAATCAATAATATACTATGGCATAGATTATACACTCTGAGGCTGAAATGCAAACTTATATTAGGAAAAAAAAATCACATTTTTGCTAAATACATGAGAAAACTCTCCCACTAGGTTTTTATAATTCAAAATAATACACACACACACACAAACACAATATCTCAATATATATTCAAAAATTTTTATATACATATAAACATATATATGTATGCACACAAATACACACACACAAGAGGAAAGGTAACCAATGGGATAGGACATACTGGATGCTAAATATTGAAACATGTGACTTTTAGACATGATTATATTAGCTATACCAATAGACTTTCAAGATAATGTAGGTCATTGAGAACTTACTTCTTGAATTAAGATGCCAACTGTTAGACTGGCATGGGACAAAGAAATGACAGGGTAGTATGAATAATGCCCAGATAGTTTCCTAGAGTCTAGATCTTGAAAAATTCCTCATCCTGCATTTCTTTTGACTTTCCATCTTTGGTTTTCTTATGCTATCTGTGTCTCTATAATGACTATAATTTATTGAGCCCACAGAATGTATCAGCACTATAATAGGCACTTCACATGTAATAAGCATATATCTCCTTTATTCTTTTTGCAATAAAGACTCAATTTATTCCATCACTTTTACCTTACTGTTTCATTATTTTATTCATTATTATTAATCATCAATGTAATATAGTCATACTTTAAAAGACTGTAATTATTTTCTTCTAGAAAACTACCTTAGTTTTCCATTTTTAATTAGAAATCTTTATCTTTATTGAAGTTCCCCAATAAATACAAAGTGAACTGTTATTCCTTTACTAGTTTAATGAGTATTTATTGATGGGTACTCTCTGTCAGACATTGAGATATGGTAGATTCCAGGAATACAGTAGTGAACTATTTCACAGCTGTATCTGCATGAAGCTTATAGTCTAGAGCTATTAAATATTTTAATGTAAAGAAGTGATTTCACTCAAATATTAGTGGCAAAGAACCTGATAAAATTATGCAAAACTTTTCTGTTATATATGTAATTATGTTAAGAAGTCTGTGTTCTGTTACTTTGTTTTAATTACTTTTCCTATAGCATATTAATGTTTAAAAAATTCAAATTCTTGGAAAGGGAGGGCATGATGATGACCAGAGAGGAGGTCCCTAAAGCCTCTTCCAGAAAACACAATTGAACAGCCATCCAGGAGCCAAGAAAGTGCACCCCAGTGACACAATGGCAGCTGAGAAATCTATGCATAGCAAGTAAACACTTGAAGGTTGGAGAGAAGGGGGCGAGCGGGAGAGAGGGGAGGGAGCAGAGATGGATCGTGACAGGACCCAATTGCTGCTGACTATCCTGGAGCAGCACAGTGCATGAAAGGTGGGAGTCCAAGGAATGACAAGTGTAAAAGCCAGCAAAGTGGCAGAATGGTGGGAGACCGTGAGGGAGCTGGGCCTTAGAGCAGCATGTTGGGGACAGAGTTTGGGAGCCAGTCTCTGAAGCTTTTGGGTAACAAGAGGGATGAACGAGGACTCTGAACACCCACAGTCTGAGGTGTGTCCCCAGAGACAGCACCTCAGCTCCCAGCGCCCTTACAACCCACAGCAAAAGTGTGCCTGGCTTCTATGCAGGGCTGTGTTTCCTGTTACCAGCTCACTGTGGAGGCAAGCCAGCTGCCTTCATACTGTCTGAGGTCAGGCCCACAGCTTTGAATTTGTGATGTGCACACCTGCACGCACTCCCCAGCAGCTGGTTGCTAGAACAGGCCTGGGAAGAAAGGCAGATTTGATAGCATTCACCCCAGCCAACAACAGCCACCTCAGCCCGCATCACACAGTTTCCCTAGCATAGGGATGGAAGTAGAGTTGCCTCAGAACATATTTTGTTGGCCTCTCCCCGCTTCTACAGCCTCCCCAACCAACTAACTAATTGCAGGAAGTGGAGGGACCCCTGTTAGATGCGTACTGCCTCCAAAGGTGGCAGGAGACCAGAAATAAGAAATAAACAACCCCCTACTCTCCCAAAACTTGGCCCCCAGAGCCACCTAGTGACTGCCCTTCAGCAAGACACCACAAAAATACTAATCAGGGCTCCTGGGCTCTGCTGAACATAATGCCCTCATGTCAAAGAGTAAGAACCCAACAGAGAAGATGAATTCCTTAAAAATTAAAACTGCTCAGAAAAAAACTTGAAATTTATCCAGAAGACAGCTTCTTAGACCTAGAAGTTTCCGAAGTAAGAGACAGAGAATTTAAAGTTGCCATTCTAAAGACTCTGAGAGAAATGAAAACATACTGGCAGAACTCATTAGCTGAGATGAACAACATAAAAAAGGAAATCTGTGAACAAAAGGAACAATTTAACAAAGAAATTCAAAACATAAGAAAGTTTGAGATGGAGATTCAAGAGATAAATAATACAGTAAAAGAAGTGAGAAATGAAATAGCTGTCATAGGAAACAGGGCCAACCAGATGGCAGAAAGAATTAGTGATATTGAAGATGAGAACATGGAAATAGCTCAGAAAGAGGAAGAGAGGGAAGACAGAAAAAAAGGATTGAAAGAACTGATTCTATGAGACAAAACAACATCAGGATAATAGGATTAGAAGAAGTAGCAGAGCACTCTACAGAGAGCATACTCAAAAAAATAGTAGATGAGAACTTTCCAAACCTATGGAAAGATCTGGAACCCCAAGTTAAACAAGAAAACAGGTCCCCTAGATACCTGGACCTTAGCAGATCTTCTCTAAGACACATGGTGCTAAAGATGTAAAAAACTAAAGACAAAGAGACAGTTCTCAAGGCAGCCAGCAAAAAAAGAATTGTAAACTTTAGAGGAAAACCCGTCAGCCAGGCATAAGATTTCCCAACAAAAACTCTCTTTTTTTAAAAAAAAATTCATTTTTATTGTTAGACTTATTGGGGTGAGATCTGTTAGCAAGGATTACATAGGTTTCAGGCATACAATTCTACAGTGCATTGTCAACTTGATGTATAATAAGTTCACCACCTAATGTGACTTCTCTTTCCATCACCTTATATTTAGCTTCCCCCCTTCCTCTCCCACCCCCTCCCCTTTCTCCTCTCCCTAACCCACTCGTCCCCAAATAAACATTAAACTATTGATTGTGTCCATGGGTTATTTGTTTGTTCATTTCTTTTTTTCTTTGCTTTCAGTTTTATATTCCGCATATGAGTGAAATCACGCAGTTCTTTGTTTTTTCTGTCTGGCTTATTTCACTTAGCATGATGATCTCCAGGTCCATCCATTTTGTCGCAAATGG
>PVJL010018004.1:0-16995 GCA_004026885.1 Lyroderma lyra
GAGAACATTTTTGTTTCTTTAGTACATTTGTTTCTGTTCATGTACAGGAGGCTTTTCTTCACAGCGACCTGGTTTTAGTTGAATTTATGCTTGAGAGTGAAGCACTAGAAAACAAACTGGACTCCCTGCATTGGCAACATCCTGCTGCTGAAGGAAGGGGACGAATAAATACCTGATTGCTGGGGTGTGTGGGGAGGAGAGAGGAGGAAACTTTGAGAAGACTTTCAAACCATTTATTTGACTGTTTCTTTCCCACCTTCAAGCCCATTTTCTGTGGAATCAAATGTGTTCAAGTTTTGATCTTCTGTGAGATCTTACTTTTAAGTTTTCAAAAATGTTGTGAGTTCATTACTAAGCACAATAATTATTAAAAATAAAATTATATAACTTATTAAATACATTATATTAATAATACATATATTAAAATAAATATACATTATAAACTCTTCTTAAAAATGTTGCTAACATTTTGCTACTATTATTTACATCTATGTGTCTGGTGGTGGAAAATACTTTATAATAGTGAACTACATCTTATCAAATTCACATTCAGTTACATGACACAAGAGTTTGAAATTGGCGAAGGTAGTTGTCTGTACAACATAAAAAAATGCTACAAACCAGGGCTTGGTTTATTGTTTTGTTGATTGGGTTTAAGAATGTAACGGAGAAAATGTTAATGATGCCAATTATACTTAAAATGTTAGCATCTCTGCAGTACTAAATTGTGAATACTATAACAAATTGAGGAAACATTGTTCCAGTATTTAAAAGTTATTATGCAATTCAATGAAGAACTTGCTCATATCATCGTTCAAACATTTAAGTTCCCAAGTATGTATTCATTGTTTAACTTTCATCTTATTCATAAACATAAACATAAATGTCAACCCATTTTTGTTAAAATAGACCAGTGCATCCTTAGCAACAAAAGACTGGCTAGAGATACCAGAATTTTGCAAAAATCAACAACACATGCTCTAAGAATCAAATTACTATATAGGTTTCATAAAACAAATGCTATATATTTTATTATTTATTATTTTATTATTATTATTTATAAACTGTACTGGTAATAAACTTAAGTACACATACAGATATATAAATATTTTAGAGACCCAGTTGTTAAATATTTTATAGTAATATAGGCACTTCTGTTACAGCTTTCTCAGTTTGATAATGTTAGTTTTTATAAACTCCTTGTTCAAAAACTTGTTTATTTCTCTCATCTACTTTAACTTCTTATCTATTTTCTTTATTCTGGTGGGTGTGGTGTTAATGTTAGGATTCTTTTTTCTTTATCCTAATTTTAATATGAAGTGTCATGAAGAATAATAAAAATTAAAAAGAATTTTAATAGAGCTATATTTAACTAAGAATCCAGTAATCAATTTAATTTTAATATAGTTCATTCATTCATTTATTCAGTTACTTGACAGATACTTATAGAGTACTCAAAATAGATTTGTGAAACACAGAATGTGCCCTCAAAAAATCCGAAAAGGAGAAAGAATGAAAGTGTAAATTACTCTGATGCGGAGTCAAATATATGTTGATGGAAAGAGACCTCCCTCATAATGCAACACATGGACAATGCACTGTAGAATAGCACACCTGGAACCTATGTAAATTTTGCTAAACAATGTCACTCCAATAAACTTGATTAAAAAATTACTATGATGAGGGATAAAATGTGATACATGCCATAAGAGACACAGATACTATGCTACAAGAAACTCATAGAAAGTGACTATCAACAGCTGGGAAGATCATTAAACTTCTCATTAAAGATTATGTGATGTAAGATCTGAATTTGACAAGATAGGCAGGGCTTGAATATGGAAGAAGACCATAGGCAGAAGGCACTATTGTTTCAAGGAGTCTAAAAACGTCACAGAAATATGCAAGGGATCTAGTGAATTAAGTATTGAGAAGTTCAATTTCCTTCTTAAATGTACCTAGAGGAGAGCTATTAATAAACTTATTTTTGTTCTCTCCCTTTTTTGATGATTCAGAAATGCTAGTCCTAAAGTCTTTAGTACTCTGAAAAAGAGCTAAAGTAAGTTAAGTTGCAGGATGCTGAGTCTAATAACTAAATCAAATAAAAATTCAGTAAAATAATCAGAAAATTAAACATAACTTTATTCACTGCCACCTTTAATTCATGGTCTAGAGTGCCTCTCAAAAAGAGATTTGGTAGAAACTAATGTTAAAATTTGAATCAATATTAGATTTCTAAAAGCATATATTTGAATTGTGAAGTATAATAATGTAAGAAGACAAGATGTTCTGATTTAGAATTGTGAAGGTCTGAAACAATGATCATGAAAGTACACAAATGGCTTGTTACAGATGTCAACTGTGTTTCTTTGATGCTGAATGAACCTGCACAGGGCCTCTCTGTCATGCTGTCGTCCCAGTAGCTACCAGACGACCACTCCCTTACTGGCAATTCCGTAAAGCAAAACACTCTAATGCTCCTTTAACTAATATGACTGAGATGTGATTTAAGACTGATGAGATTATAGTAAGTATCGTCCATATGACTATCATTTATGATGGCTTCAGCATTACTACATTTTAAGGACATCCCTTTCCACCCTTTATTTAGAGATTTCAATTGAAAGAATTAAAAATAATTAAACAGAATCAGAAATTACTTTTTAAATAAAAAATAGTGAGGGGGATTAATAAAAACCCTATGCTTAAAATTAAACCACAAATAATGACAAAATGATTGGAATAAATGGTTTAGGCAAATTATTTCAAATGCCACTATAGATCTTCACTAGTCTAAGAAGTTATTTGATTTTATATTTACTTTTAAAAAGAAATGTATCCCTATGCTTATTTTTCATCTTATTAAAAATAAATGGTCATATTCTATTCTCATTCAATAAACTGTAAATCTCACAAACCTAAATTAAATACAAAACAATAAATTAACACAAAACATTCTATAATAGAAGAAAGCCCATTATGTCAAGTGATTTTAAGCATATCTAACATTGTATATTAACAAAACCAAACATCCAAAGAAAAATTAATATGTCAAATTGATATTTGGAAATGCCGAAACATTTGTATACTAGGCATTGTTTAAGCAAAGCTCATGATTTTCCATGAAAATATTTTATTAGTGTACAGACAAAACTCCTAAGACCAATTATGGTTTCAAAATTAATAGTCATACCCTCCTTTCATTGATTAAAAGAATCAGATTTTATGTTTAAATTCAAATTGTAAACTACTTGCTGGTGAATTATCCTGCTAGCAACAAGCTATTATAAGCACCAAGACCTCAAAGGAGACCTCAGTCACATGTGCAGAGGGCAAAGAAATCCTAGCTATTTCCAAGATCTAGCAGAATCATTCTACCAAAATTTTAAAGAAATGAACTTTAAAAAATAAACAAACCTGTATCTCACCCACTACCAAACTCAGTGTGTGACAATGTCCAGCAAATACTAGGTGCTCTGAAATGTCAATCAATTCTATTACCCCAGAACAGAAGTATGTAGGTTCAGAAAAAATGTAATTTGTTAGGAGATGTTCTTATGACTTGAAAGATCAAATCTATTTCAGTTCTATAACTTTCTAAGAATACTTACTATGTTCAAAGATCTTTTAAAATATCCTGTGAGAATCCAGGTAATTTTATTGGCAAAATTTTGGTTTCTTTGGAGAAGAGTCAAGGAAAATTCAATACAAATTATTCAGCTTCTAGTATTTCTATTGTTCCAATAATATTTACCAAGTGTCACCTTGTAATTATATTCTAAATTTTCCCAATGCATGCAGGGGAATTACACACACACACACACACACACACACACACACACCAGAATTTTCATTCAAATACAATTCTTCCACAAATCACAAAATATATAACAGAAGTAAAGATAAATGAGAACTGTCAGGAAAGTATCCTGCAGCTGTCCAGAAAGAATCCAGCCATGTAATATGAAAAATAGCAGCATTAACCATTCTCATTATATTGGCAATGGCTAAATATTTTCTCGACAGCCCTCATATTTTATAAAATTTTGTGTAGGATTAAAAATATAGTATAGTATAACATAAGCATAATATAATATATCTGAAGTTGTTACAATTTAATTACCTATTAACTGGAATGTATAAATTCTTTCCATGTATAATATACATACATGTTACTAGAGTCACCGGAAAAATTGCTGAAATCTCAAAAAAAAGTCCCAAACATATTAATATAGCAAGACTAAGTTATAGAGAATTCATTTTTCTGCCACAATAAATAAAAACTTGCACTTTATTCTTTAGATCTCACTGTATCAGTGGGCACCATGTGGATACTCTAAATTTCTCTTGAAGAATATGGGGCTATTTGTTTGCCCACACAGTTTAATGCATTAACAACAAACACTGCACTACTAGGTGAGTTATGGTAGGTTCTTAACATGAGCCAGGGACTGGACAAAATCTTGGATCCACAAAACTACTTTAGGAAGTATGTATTATTAAGATTCAAATATTACAGACAAAGAAATGAGTCTAAGATGCTAAATAAACTAGCCATGATCACACAGCAAGCAGCCTTAGTAACAGAGCGAGAATTGGAATTAAGTCTATCACAATATACAGGTAGAGCTCCCATTCTCCACGTTGTACTCTACACAGTTAACACAGAAACAGTCATCAAGACAAAATTTAAGCACAGATTCTGGTATTTTAACCACAAATTAATTAAATTGTCCCAAAGCAAGTATCCAAGGCAAAGTGTAATGTTCATTGGCTAGTAAGCCACTCTATAGAAAACAACAATATAGAATTCTAATGCATGTAACACAACTGTTATATTTAATATAATTAATATTTCATTGTTTAAAATTGAAATTGAACAAGTAACATGCAGATTATTTGTAGTGAATTCTTTATTATGTTGCTTACACGGTTGCCCTAGTAACAAATAAATATTTATTGACATTACTGATATTGAAACAAAATAGGTTTCTTTTATTTAGTGTAAATTAGTCCTTTTACCACTGTCTTGGTAAATTATGCAATTAGGAAACATCAATGTTTTAATTCATTTACTCAATTTATTCCTAAAATATTTGTTGAGCACAGTTATGTGTCAAGCACTGTACAATGCATAGAAAAAGAAAACATAAAAACTGGAGCTCTCATCCAGGAAAATACTCTTAAGAAAATAAATGGAGCAATGAAATGAGGGTTATAGAAGAGAATTTTAAAATTATGCAGCAACACTTAGAAGGATATAACTAACTGTATAAACTATAATTGAATGAAATTGTTTAGAAACACATATTTTATTTAATTCCTGAAAAGGTTACCAGTTTCCAAGGAACAAATCAAGTTTAGCTTCCTTAAACAAAGTTTATGCTTAAAATTAAGAGCTTGAGATGAAAACTCCTTAATAGATTGCCTTTAATAGATTCATAATAAAGTTTCTTATTGTTTTAAAGTGATACTTGCCTATTCATTTATTCAGAGAACATTTGGGGGACACTGGTGTGAGCTAAGTTATATATAAAATTTAACGTGTTCCCTGACCACATACATGAGGGATGTCCAGAAAAAAATACAACCATAAATGCTTCTATTTTTCATAATATATGGCTAGATAGTTTCCAGACAGCCCTTGTATTTGGCCAATCCATTGAGAAATATTCTCAAATTCACAATTATTTTTAATGGAAAGAGGATGTCAAATGTTAATCCCATATCTTGAGCCTAAGGGCCATGTTATCATGTTGCCATGTAGATATAGATCCAATTTACTATATTTGAAGACAGAAGCCAATCTGGTCAATTGATTGTTAGTCACTGGGCTAATATTTTTATGGATCACTTCTATTTCCCATTATCTACACTCAGACCTTTTAAGATCATCTTTAAAAGGGTATGTTAGAAAAAGAACTTATAAAAAGTTAGAAATTATAAAAATATAAATTGTGAGAAGTAGCAATATGACCCTGAAGAGCAACAATGAAGGGGATATATGCTCATAAATCCATGTAAGTAATTTATTTTTGATATGCAGATGATGATTCAAGTTTAGATAAAGAGAGTGATAATAATAAAACTAAAAAGAAAAACAATATTACACTCAATAGTATTATATTGCTAAAATTAGTATACTTAGTTTTACTAGACATCACAACACAATAATCCTCTATGTAGACAGAGCCCATTGTACTGAAGGAATGTCTTATATTTGGCATTCTGAGACTTGATGTATGCCAATCTGAAAAGCTTTCTGGTTTATAAGAGTATCTGTGTTTCTAAGTATGAAACTACTTCAAGCTTGCTAAATACCCTTAATCTTTATTTTATATATTTGATCCTTTACAACACTGAGATCAAACTTGACTATATTAAAAAATGAAAAGAAACAAACATACAGAGAAACTACTAGCACAGCACGTGATTAACTTCTTGGGCACCGGCTTCTGCTTAAAGATGAAGGAGCAGGAAACTGAAAACTACGCTTATTGACTACACTTGACACTCAGAGAGGAGTGCTGCAGGCGCTTTGACACTTGGAAATGCACTGTCAATTACTGTTGGGGAGGAATTTTAAGTTTGTATGTACATAATGGTGTGCATACATGCATGTCTGTGTGTATTTCCAGAAGGGTTTCTAGACTATGACCAGTTAGGACATTTTGCCCCAAGAAAATCAGTTAGGGAAGCAGTGCATATTTTGATTCAATGCAAACTTTGTGTTCTTTGTAGAATATTTTTAAAAGTATATTATAGATAGCATTAAGTTTGTTCTTTAACAAAGAAAAAAGAAAGGTATGGGTAATAAAGTCACTTTTTGCTAATCAGAGCAGGTGTTTAAATGACTTAAACAGACATGAATAGCAAAAAGATCTTCATATGTGAAAAAGATCTGTGTTCTGAAGTTGGCAGAGACTTCCACCCCATATCTTCCTAATGACTTCCCCTCTTTACTTTGTGAGATCAATGCACTTAAGATATGATGTCACAAAGAATTCTCCTTAAATATAAGTATCTTTAGAAGAGTCATAAGTTACACCGGTGGCTACTCAGTTTGAATAAAAATATCAGCTCCTTGGCATATAGACTCTAAAATTGACAGTCAAAGTCAAAGTCAATTTTGATGATTGGGTTAAAGGATATGAAAGAATTAATGAAAAACAAATCAAATCTGAGATACTTTTGGAGAGATAAACATAAAGTAAATGGCTTGGAGTGCAAGCAGAATAAAGATTCTGAAATGCCTGAGCAACACACCTAAGAATGAGACAGAGAACTGTCAAAACATTGTATAACAATTATGCAAGACATGGCCAATGAGATGCCAATTAAGGGATCTTGTTTCTTAGCACCCAGGGCAGTGCAGAAAAACACAGAGTATCCTCTAATTGCTTTCCAACATTTTAAAGACCAGCTACAACTTAACAAATTTCTGTGAAAGCAAATCACTGAACATATCCAGATAAACTATGACCTTCATAGCAATGTCCATACCTTATTCATCTTCATAATTACCTTCATCTAGCATGGTATCTGTCCTAGTGTAGTGTCAATATATCCTTTAGTAAATATTCCAATGGTCTGACTAATAAAATACAATGTGTAGCTGTAAAATCGTTACCTAGAACTTCTCTTTTTATTTTTGCTGCCTATAATGAATTAATGCCATAATTTTAGTACTTTAACTAAAGTCCTAAAATTTCTCATGTAGGCATTTTTTTATGTGTAGAGAAGGTAAGTGCTTGATGTACTTGATATGAGTAAAGGTAATGACATAAAAACATATTTCATAGTATTTCCTCTAGTTGTTTAGTGTTATATATTCTTTTATGCTAAGGAACTCTATTCTCTAAAGGTTTAAGAAACACTTCACATTAACTGCAATTGGAAAGCACTGGATATAACCTGGATTTGGATATTATGATTTCTAGATCATTCTTATCCAACAAAAATTTCATTTTCATAACTGGAATATGTTACAAATTTAATCATGTACAATTTTAAAGTCACATTAAACACCCAATCTGATATTAGAATATACTTCGTGATTAATAACTGTACTATGACAGTGTTATCTCATCTCATTATTAGTATAATTGTCCCATTTTTTTTCATTATCACTAATAAGTCCAAATTTAAAAAAAGAATCACGTCTGCTTTGAGGAACAGGTATGTATAACTTACATTGATCATTACAGTCCACTTTAGATAATAATTACACTTAATATGCTATTTAAAAGAAGCAATAATATGTTGGTCCTATGGTCTCAAATAAAATTTTTGTTTTGGTGTTTAATATTTCTTTTGTCAGTTTTGCCTTTAAAGTGAGTCATTAAAAGTGTTCATATTACTTAAAACCTCAAAGATCTGCCATATCCTTGATCCCATGTGTAAATGGTTTATTTCAAGATGTCATTAACTAGCAGTGGTCTATTTGTTGCACTGTGTGCCAATGCTACTCTCCTTTTACACTTTTGGGAGAAAAAAAGAATAAGTAAATTAAGGAGGGGGTATTTGATGTATCTATAATCTTTTATTTCTTAAAAATAAAATTACCCAAAACAAATATGTCAAAATGTCACTATATAAATCTGAGTTGTTAGTTTGTGATACTGTTATTTTTTCGGACATCTCTGTGTTTTAAAAATATTTCATAGAAGAATTTAATATCCAATTTGACTGAATTATATTGTATTAAGTTAAACCATAAAAGACTGCAAATATTTGAACATTCTTGACAATACAAAAATGTGTAACATTGGAGGTTTTGTTAAAAGTCACCGATTTTCAAAGATAAATATAGTTAATAAATTGCTTTCTTATTTTTATATTATTAGATGTAATTTATTTTAAATCTACTTTTTAAATTTTTAGTTTTAATATATGGTTGCCAGTGAATTTATTAAGCAACTTTTTTTTCACAGAAACTTTTGAGGTGTTCTTATATGCCATAAAGAAATACATCTCTTTTCATTTTTGTTTACTTTCAAAAAATAAAAATAATTCTTTTAAAAATCGTTCTTAAAGTACAATGTAATATATTTGTGTAATAAACTAAATATGTATTTTAAATTATTTAAGTATTTAATTCAATTATTTTTGGTTAACTCAATTTTTCAAAGACTGACTGCAGAGTATTTAATGCCTTCTGCCATTATGCTTCTGAGAATTTCTACTTATATTTCTGTCCATTTCTAAAAAATATATATTGCAATGATATTGTATTCAGTATATAAATATTCATAACAGTTTGCCAATGTAGATGGTACCTTGGTCAATACAAAATTTCCTCTTACTGTTAATGCTGTTCTCTGTGAATTCTATTATTCATATTAATATGACCACCCTTCATTTTGAATTTGTTCTTGCCTGGTATATATATATCACCATTTAAATTTAACTTTTACTTGTCGTTTTAATATGCAAGAGTCTTATAAATAACATGTGTGGACACAATCTGTAAATCTTTGATTTTTAATAAATTTAACATCTACTCAAATATGTTTGTTCAACTTACCTTATTTCTTGTTTTTGTTCTATTTTTTCCCTTTATGTTTCTTACTTATATCCATGTAATTCTGCTGTTGTGAACATTTAAAATTCCTGGAAAACAGGTTTACTTAATAAGTGGTACTAATTTCTTTTTTTGTTTTTTTCTGTCGTTCTCTACCTCCTGCATGCATTGGTCTCTGATAAGCTTGGAAGATCTGACTGATATTATAAATTGTACTGACAGCAACTTTCAGTTTTAAACGATCTATTTGCTTTAAGCGAGGGAAAATTATTAATATCAAAAAATTAAGGTTAGATAAAACGTCAATAGTATTTGTTTACGTATGTGATTCATTCCCTTCTCTAACAAAGTAATTTCTCCAACATATCATGCATTAATACAAAGTTATTTTTATTTGCCTTTTCCCCTGATTTTTCCTACACTAACATTCAATGATTTACTATAGTAAACTCTTACTACATGCACATTATTTCTTACTCTAGAACTTGTGTTTTAGTCTCATGCTTTTACTTGTCTTGAGATAAATATAGATAATGCATGCATCAGCAACCGATTTTTCTTTAATCAGACACAAGATTGTTGAAGTTTGTAGTTTTGGTGCAATCAGAACAGTGGCATAAGGATGCCAGGCCAAGAAGTTAAATACAAGGTTTGCAGGGAATTTATCTTTGTATTGGAATGGATGCTACAATAGTATGCACAAAATTGTATTGATCTCCCATGGAATGCTTGCTTATGAATTTATGAAGAACTCAGAAGTGTGGCAATTCTTGCACAAAATCATTTAGCAGTTTTACACATCTATTAAATGTTCTTATTACTGTCTTAAAAATGAGCTCATTTATTACATTTTGGATATCTAATTTTTCATGGCACTCAATTCTACTAAACTGGTACTTTAAGAAAAAAAATGTGTAATGTTGTGAGTGGTTATAATTGGCCAAGATTTCACACTGTATCCTCACTCTAATTCTTATGATGACCATTTCAGAAGATGCCTGCCCCACTGCGTTAGCAGGCATAATTTGGACGTTCTCTGTAATAGGAAATTTCCAGATGTATCATCAGAGTCCAACCACTCCTTCCTTCACATCACTCCTACACTCTAATGTCCTTTCTATTTGTGCATACTTATTTATATTAATCTATCAGGGCAGAGATAGGCACAATTTGCCTTAAAATTCTCTGATGTAAAAAAAAGAAAATTAGAATGACTTGACAAAAAACTCACTTGAGGGTTAGTCCCTAAAGAATACAACTACAGGAAAACAGTTTGAAGCTTGTGATGTTTTTTCAATACTCTCATGAAATAGTATAAAAAATTAATTTTAATGTGGCTCTCTCAATAACAAGAGCTAACTAAGGCAAAGTAGGCACTTTTATCCTCAGCTATTCTCTATTGAGAAATTATACACTGGATGTCACTGATAATCCCATGGATAGAAGGACCAGAATAATAAATAATGCTGCAATACCATGTGATCCCCTCAAAAAACCAAATTAGCAATCTACACAATTCTCATAATATAAATATTGATATTTTCCAGAAAAATATTTTAATAATTCTTAAGGTACCAAAAGGACAAGTAGAGCTGGAAGTAAAATAGTAAATCAAAACTAAACTTCTACTTTCATATTCTGTTTTTAACATTTGAAAAGACATGACACATTACATGATAGAGCTATAACATATGATGAAGTTTACTTAAAACTGGAATCAAAAAATGCATCACATGTCTATAATGGTGTTTTAAATAAGTGATTACATAGCAGATTATTAATTTATGCCTCTTATAGGTGCTAAAATCACCACCATCATTTCTTTTTATGTCTTCAGGTAAAAAAAAAATATATATATATATATATATACATAAAGTCAACAAGAGTATTACATATAACCACCTTATAAATTTCCCTTGAAGCTCCTGTGATTCTTGCTAGGTCTGGAAATATTATTTATTTAAAAAGAGCTATCATTTGTTGATCACCTGTTGTGTACAAGAAGGCATTGTCAGGCTTTTTAGGAACAAGGTATCCAACTCTCAAAATTCCTTGCAAGTACCATAGTTAGTATCATTCCTTAGAATGGCAAAACTAAAACTCAGAGGTGTTAAATGACGTGTTTAAGTTTTCAGGCCAATAAAAGAAAGAATCAAGATTCTAACTCAGGCCTGTCCAAATCTGAAGACACTTTTCCTTCAGGACGAGACCTTTCACACAAAGCTCGCCTTCAATCCGATGTCAACAAGGGTGTGTTCTATGTTAGAATAACAGCTTGAACAGGTTAATGGATGCACGTTCCTTCATTCACTCACTCAACAAGATTGTACATGGTTAAGACACTGGTCTATTAGGTCCAGTGCACACAAAAGAGAATTGCATCTGGTCCTTGCCCTCTACGGGCTGTAGGGGAGTGGCTGTGGGAACATGGTGGACATCACTTAGCTGGTCCTGGGAAGAAGGAAAGCTTCACAGAGTAGCTGACATCACCAGTAATTCTTCTTACTTTGATAAAGCATATGGTAATATACTTCTAGTTCACAACTGAGAACATGTGGGCTAAAATAAATCACTTAAGAATATAAGCAGACCACTTAGCTTCTATTAGATTATTATTCTTTTATATTCCCTATCTTAGTAACACATGCTTGAAAGAAGTGGGAAATAACATTGTATCGCTATATATGCCCACAAGAATAGTGTTACCCTTCCAACTTTTACAAGACTTTAATTATGAGAATATTTATGTTGACAAAATGTGCAAAATATTTTGATATTTCATTTTTATTTATTTAGTAATATTGGCAGAGAAGGACACAAGTTACAGAAGTGCATACATTTATGTTTGCTAACAATCCATTACTAAGTTTTAAAAATAGGTAGCTAATTTCCCTTAACTTCTCCTTCTGCTAGGATTCCTACTAATTGGAATCATTAGAGCTGACTTGCATTTTAACACCAATATACTTGCATGTTTTAAAGTGTTCAAGTTTTGTTCTTTATCTTACCAAAGACTTAACTCGTGAGTCACTATACTACACTTGATCTGAGCCAAAAGGCCGAGAAGCGATAGAGTCACTATACTGAAAGTGACAAATACCTTGGTTTTTTTTTTTTTTTTTTAAAGGTACACTCCACTTGATTAAGGATTTGGTTCATATATTTCCCAGTGCTGAAAATCAAGAAGACCATTGATGCACACTTATTTTAATTATACTTCTATGTATATTTAATGTAATACTTTAACCTCTCTCCCAGGTATGTAAGCATTAGAGTAAATAAGATAACAACAGGAAAGGATCCAATTACCAATATTCCTCCTATATGAAAAGATGGTTTTTATTTTGTTTTGTGCTTACAGCTTTATTATGTAGGTGTACAAATTAGATAAGAAAGTACAGTTTAGTCTATGTTTTATTTGAAAATTGTTATAACTTTTCAAAGCACAAACTAACCCAAGAACCAATGCTGACAGCCAACTTTGACCCTGTCCTTGTGATCTTCTTGGCAACTTAATTTGCACCCTGTAGAAATGAAGATGACTTTTTCTTATGACAAGGCTGTGTTCAACACTGGTTAATTAGCACACAGATGGCAGGGAAGCTTCCCATTTTACCCCCTACTATACAAACCACACATTTATATGCAGCACATATTGCAAAGTGGGATATTTGCACAAGTTGTATGGCAATAATAAGGTCCTCACTTTTGAAAGTTAGAATGAAAAAGAAGGTAATGATTATGAACTTCAAAGTACAGTGCACTCAAATATAATTGGAGAAGCTTCATTGAGAAAAGACAAGGCACAATTTATTGTGCTGTTCTGATTTAATTCTTTATTCTTGGAAAAGGAAATATATATGTGAAATTTATCTAAGATACTCATGAGCTAGTTAGTGACATAAATATAGCATGGTTTAAAGGACAAGCAGAGAAATATCATATATACTTGTTTTAGAAAAGCACGTTGAGAGTTTCGTTTGAATAGAAATAATGAACTCACAGCACTTCAAACAAGGAAGCTTCTTTGTGAAGGCCTGACACTGAGTAAAACAGAATTCCTTGCCTAGAGCAGTACATTCCGGGTTCCTTACTGCATACCTGAGAAAGACAGGAGTTCCCCTAAAACTGATGACTGATTATGAAAAGTTTAAATATGTATGCTCTTAGAAAACATTCCTGAGTTTAAGGAAATGACAGTAGGTTTGGTTTTAGAAGTTTTCTCCTGAGCTATAGGGTGCCTTAGGACCCTCATAAGGAGGTAGTGAATGTTCATTGAAAAACTACTTTATAACTCACTTTATCTAACTATCTGTCTTCTGAATGTGGATAAGCAAAGCCTGACAGAGCTTACATAAAACAGGCAACATTTAAGTTTTGGTTATTTGTGGGCAGGTTTTGCTTCCATATTTTTTAAACTAACTTTCTTATCTTCTATTCTACTTAAATTTTTAAAATCACTTAAAAAAGAATTTCAGAATGCCAAACAGTATTTATACACTTGAAAATGTCAGTATTTGAGGATTATATTTCTCCTTGAATACATATTTCTTTTGCTTATCCAAGCTTAGGCTGGGTCATCACTGGTATTGTGAAATATGTGTTGGTATACTATGCTAAAATAATGTCTCAGTAATTAAATCTAAACAAACTATTTCTTCACTATATTCAAAGCACCAAGTTAATTTTCAGCTCATTTATTTTCTCATTATCTCATTCAAAATGCTACAGTGGCATTCCATTTTATAAATGTTTATAAAATGTGATCTTTACACAATTAAGAAAATCAGATTCTTTAGTAGAAATGCATATTAATTCTTTCTCCCTTACATTTATGTTTTACTCTGATAAGACCAGACCTTTCTGTAGGCTTTTTAGGATAGCCTTTGGGACTGACTATATTTTCACGCTTCCCTGGCAATGACACTTTTCACTTTGAAGATGTCAAATGAGGAAAGGAAGCATCACATAATTTAGGAGTGAGAATGAGTGTGAGCCTTGAGCACAGGCCATCCTTGAAGCAGAAAACATAATGTGCATTCCAGACAAGAAATTTACTGCAGGGGCCAAGGTCATGGGACAGAAGCCAGATCTTACATTTACCTTTCATAATTCTTTAAAAGATCACACCATACCATCCCAGTTGGAAGGAAACTTATTACTAATGGAATAAACTTTTCTCTCTTTTCCTTTATTTTTTCTTTTCTTTTTTTTTTCAGTTCATAATTATTATAGTCAGGCACATTTTAGGAGAGGCAGTGTCATGGTGCTATTTGTGCAAAGTATAATCCTGTCATACAGCTAAAATTTTATCAGAGGGCTTTGAAAAATAAGTCTAAAAAGAACATGTTGATGATACCAATTGTGGGATACCCCACTTCATTATTATAAAATAATGTTGCTTAGACTATATCTGTAAGTGAAAAGCAGATTATAAAACTCTCTCCAGTAGTGTTGACCCAGTGCCAAGTAGAAAGACAGCACAGGGCAGGACACTGAAGAAAGACATATAGGTGGGGCAGGCAGTCTGAAAGAGATAGGCAGCTGAGGGCACAGGCAGCATGAAATGTCTTGCAATTCTCTGGAATCTTCTCTCGTGAAAAGCAAAGAGCCTTAAGACACAGTGGACAGGCAGTAAAGATGCACTGTAGCTGAGGAAAGGGTAGGAAAATAAATCTGGGCTTATGGAAAGGGCAGAAAACCATCTTTGATCTAAGATCCTATATCCATTCAAAACTTAGACCTTCTGTCACAGGAGGAGAAAAGAAACTCACATGAGAGATTAAAGATAACAATAGTTAAGAGGCAGAAAGGGTCTGACTGCCAAGCAGAGGAATAGCAGGGAGGCTGAGAATTCTCCACCCAGAGCTCAGGGTGCAAGACTTCCCCAAAACTGTGAATGGGACACAACAATAGAGAACCCCTGTTTCCCCAAGACAGGCCGATCATGGAGTACCAAGCAACAACAGCAATTGAGTGCTAAAAAAGAGCCAAAATATTAGCAGATCCACCCTCTTCCCACCCCTAGTAATACAGACGGCAGTGATACTAGCATGTTGAACGTGGAGGTTTAGTGCAGAGAAAACCCTCCACCATCCAGATCTCACCTTAAGCACAAGGTAAAGATTATCCATTTCCAGAGGAATTTCAAACCTATCATGTACATCCAGCCAACAAAGCATTTTCAAATCCCGAATCCAGTCAAGTCCTGACTGGAGTGACTCTCTTCCACACTAGTGGTCTAGGAAATGCTGAAATCTGCCCATTCTCAGATGTAAATACTACAGTAGACTCTCAGGTAACCAGCGCCGATGGGAACTGGGAGATGCCAGACAATTGAGTAGACTGTCCATGAACCGGCACTTAAGCAACCAGCACTTTCAAGCAACCGGCAAAAGCTCAAGCTACCAGCAAAAAACAGTGTTGCCAGTTGCTTGTTGAGTGCCAGTTGCTTCAGTGCCAGCAGAGAGTCTACTCTGTGCAAGTATACATCAGTCACTATTGAATTTCTATAGCCATAGGCAATGGAATGCCAACAGTAATAATGAGGAAGTATATATATAAATAAATGTAGCAACATGTTGTAGCTCAAAAGCATGGAACTAAGTTTAAAATCCCAGACATGAAAGACTGTATGTACCGTTCCGGAAAAGGCAAAATTCTAAGTACCGAAAACTGGTCAGTGGTTGCCTGGGGTGGTAGAGGGGGAAGGTACTGATTACGAGGGCATGAAGCAACATTTTAGAATGATGGTAATACATACGAGGGCTGTCCAGAAAAGATCCAGCCATAAATGCCTCTAGTTTTCATATTACATGGTTGGATACTTTCCAGGCAGCCCTTGTATTTTTGTCTTGATTGTGGTGCTGTTTACATGACTGTATGCATTGTCAAAATATATAAAATGGTATACCCTAAATGGGTGAATTTTACTCTATGAAAATAATCTCAATGGATTTGACTTTAAAAATGAGTACAAAGAAAATGGTACACACAAAGCTGTATAAGGAAGGAAGGGAGAGAAAAAGAGAATAGAAGTAAGGGGCAAAAAAGGAAAGGAAGATGGAATGAAAATATATTAATGTTTATAAATTTTGCACAAAAAAGCATTTATCAAAAAATAAATATAATATTTTAAAATAAAAGTTGGGTATAGAATGTGAGTTGTGAAAAGACAAGAATTTTCAAATGTTTTTTATATTTTAAACCAACATATTGCTAAAGGAAGTTTTAAAGAATACTGACTAGGCTATACCAAAGAGCATACTATTACATAGTCAAAAATCTTTATTCTTTTCTCTCGTGTTACAGATAACACTCTTAATACTTTTACTTACTTACATCAGGAATATTTTACAATATTACATCATTGAATATTTTTCTTGGTCATGCCTGTATTTTGTGGCATTAAGTTCAGGTTTAACTAAAGAAAGTCCACAAATTTTAGCCCAGTTATTTAGTGTAGGAGTCAA
>PVJL010018005.1:0-16945 GCA_004026885.1 Lyroderma lyra
GCCTAGATGGGGCCACACGGAGCTCACACGGAGGCGGGCTGGCCCCAGCAGCTGAGAGAGATGCCGGAGTGTGACGACGTAAGAGAAACGCATGCGGTCACGCAGGGATGTTTCTAGAAGCAGCTAGTCACGAATACGCCACAGTCCAGGGCCAGACATCGCCATTCACTCGGGCACATTCAGAAACTTGGTCACGTGGGAGGACAACGCCTGGGCTTCCCGTCTGGATTCACACTCACCAAGCTCGAAACGTCCGCCGCGGAGCTACCAAGACGGCAGCTCAGTGGGAAACTGGCCTCCCAGTGACACAAATCCTCCTGTTGACCAGATCGTGTTCTCTCCAGAGGCAGTTACGCCAAGTCACTGAGGCTGGGCGAGCCCGGCCCCGGGGGCGTGGACAGTGGGCGCACGGCTGTGACCGCCGGCTAGCACAGCCTCACACCTGTGTCACCACCAGGCAAAACCGGGCCAAGGACAACCGTGGCGGAGGCAGTTCCCATGGGCACCACCAGGTCTGGCTGACTCGACTTCCCGGTTCCGTGCGTCAGGCTGCCCACCTGTCAGCCAGTCACCAAGGTCTTTGTCCTGAAAAGCATGACACAAGCCAGCAGCTGCCCACATCCTCGATGATACCGCATTCCGAGACCCCACCTCTCGGTGTCGCCGCTTCCTGGATCTGCGCTGTGCCCGCGCCTGTGGTCTGCCGGGTTTGTGCCCAGAGGTGGCTCACCCCCCACGGGGTGCACACGGAATGGCCTTCGCCTCCAGAAGCACATAGTGGGTCTGGGGCTAGGGACCACGCGTGGTCCCCACGAGAAGCCCAGTCCCTGCGCGAACCAAACTCGCGCACCACCCACAACCCGCAGGCTCGCCCCCTCGCAGCCTGGCTCACGCGCCATCAGGTCTGCTGCGTCATTCCTCGCCCGACACGTGGCATTTCTAGGTCACTCAGGTCGCCCTGTGTGACAGTTTCCTTCCTTGTTCTGCCCTCCAACTACTTCTCGCAGGTGCCTCCTCTCGGTGCTCCCCACCACCGTCCCTGGGAACCGGTTCCTGGCCACTTGCAGCCTGGTCTTTCATGAACCTTCTACCGCCTCCGGACCAAGTCCCCACGCTTCGTCACAGCCTCCGCAATCAGAACCCCGCGCTGTGCCCAGCCCCCCGCGGCGGACGCTCCGTACTCTCAGCCTGGGCCCGAGACTGCCCGGTGGGCCCCGGCTTCGTGCGGCCACCCCAGAAGGCCTTGGATGTCCGAAGGTCCCACTCCAGCTGCGCATGGACTGGCGCGAGCCTAGCGAAGCCATTCCAGCGGTCGGAACCAGAAGCGCAGCGCTCACACCGCGGGCGCGCTGGGCCCACGGCTCCGTCCCCCGGTGGGTAGGGGCCCGGGGACGCTTCCTGCCTGTCCAGCTGGTTCCTGAGGCAGGCCGGGGCCAGTCCCTTTTGTCCCCAGCTACAGGAAAATCCCGGGGGCCAGTGCCATGACCAGTTCCTCTGGGCATTTCTTCCGCACTTAGGTGAGCTGGAGTGAATCCCAAGTCTTCAAGGAGGAAGAGAAAAAGCCACATCTCTTTGGCCGCGGGGTTAGCGACGAACCGTGAGGGCCCTAAGGTGCCGAGAGCCCTGGCCCTTACCCTGCAGGCGTTCTGAAGGGTGACTGTCAATGTCGTCTGAGGTCTGAGGATTCTTTGGCCCTTAAAAGTGGAAAAAGGGTGATACCGAGACCCCAGGGGCCAGTGCAGCTCTGCAAACGTGATTGGGCATGGTGCTAAAGAGGCAACGCTGGCCCAACACCAACAAGGGATAAAACGAGTGACAGCTCTTTCCCACTGCCCCGCCCTCATTTTCTAGATTTTTCATTTTTCTCCCTTCCTCTGTCTTCTTCATATTTGTTAGTAATTTGCTCTTTGTGGAGCAATTTTATTCATGTTTTTATTTATGTCTCGATCTATAAAGTCAATTGGATAAGTGTGATGCCCCTAATTCATAGGCCCATACGTCGCTGAGAAGTTCAGAGACGTCTAGTGACTTGCTTACGCTCACACAGCTAACAGACAAAGAGTTATGGCCTGAACCTGGGTCTTCTAGCCCTCAGATCTGGGGTTTTTCTCACCTTGCTCTCCGATGCCAACAAATGTTCCAAATCTCAAGCATCCTTGCAACTGACAGGTTTGGGACTAAACCCCAAACATTAAAAAATAAATAAATAAATCAGTATTTTATTTACTAGATTCAATAGATGTAATAATATATTGCTGAGTAACTCCTGCATTTATTTTGTTTTTCTTTTCAAAGAATCATTTCTAGGGCAGAAACCCAGCTCTTTCCTCCTACATATTCCGGCTTAGAGAGTTAATACCAATCTTCTTTCCGTGATGACATCTCAGTGACACGTGGACACACAGCAGCCAGCAGAGCTTTCTCCTCACGCGAACTGTCTTCTTCAGGATAATGTCTCTCCGTTTACTACATTAAGAGACTTGGTCTGATTCCCCCATTGTACCCTGTTCTGGTTTTCATTCTGAAAAATGATTTTCTATCTGTGCTAGGACACTTCATTAAGAACACATGATGTATCTCATCATTTCTTACGTTGGGATTCTCTGAAGCATCTATTGGAGACCATGATTGGAACCCCAAGGGGACTCACCATGGCTTTCTAATCTGAATGGAAAATAGGGCTGGGGGAAATGAAAAAGAAAAATCATTATCAAATCTCTGAGGCAAACCTCACATGGAATCAGGAATTTTAGTCGAAGTCACCAAAATGGGTTTTTCAATGTACCCCGTTATTTCCAAGACTGGGATACAATTTCAGGGCAAAGTGATTTGTGCAAAACCATAAGGTGGGTCAGTGGCAGGTGGGGATGGCCATTCACGTGTGCATCTCCTCAGGCTCAGAGGTCCCAGAAGGCCCTCTCCTTACCGTCTTTCAATATTCGCAGTGGCCCATGGTCGTGAACCCCTAAACTACTCTTACCTGTCACCCCCACGCCCCTCCTAGAATGCTGTTTCCTGAGTTACATAGTTCACCTCTTTGGTCACGTTGCTGCTCGAGGCCACCTCCTCGGAGACAACGTCACTGGTCACATTTCCTGAAATAGATCCTCTCCGCCCTGTCTGCCCTGCGGAAGCTTTCGACACCTGAAACCGCATCGTTCGTTACTTCTGGCCTCTCCACGAGAAAGTTCTGCAGCAGGTGAACGTTCACATTTGATCGGTGTCTGACCCATGAAGGTTGCAGGGTTGGGTGGCTGGATGGATGGTTTCGTGGCGTGGAATTGCAGGAAATGCCTGAGCGCGTGTGACTCGTGAAAGGCACGTGAAGGCACGAAGTCTCAGTCCGGTTTAGGTCGGTTTCCCCTCCAAACTTCTGCAGTGCAGGCACTTGACCATAATTACCCATCTAGTAAGAGCAGCTTTGGGGTTCAGCCATGGCTTCCTGAGGGTCTCCGTGGCCCCTGTAGAAGCTCAACTTCCTCACAAAAGCCAAAGGACCTTGGCACCAGCAATTGTGCCTCTTCAGATGCCAAGGGCACTCCAAAGTGCTGTCCCCTCCAGGCCCCAAGGATTTGCTCTGGTTTCTCTTACTGGCTGGAGGCTATTACTCTGTTGGTGGCAGTGAGAGCTGCTGAGACCGACAAGAAGGGGAAAGAAAATTAGCAGTGCAGACAGAGGAACAGAAACGGTGAGCAGGAACAGAGGGGTGGCCTGCAAAAGGCCAGCGGTTTGGTCTTTAGAAAAGGCAGATGGAAGGAAATGGGGACTGACTCTCCAACGGGATTCACCTCCATCCTCGCATGTGCTTACTGACTTGCACGTCACCTGAAAGCGTTGAGGATGCACCACAGCAGATGTCAGGAGACCTGTGCATGGACCCCAGGTCTGCCCTCAGATGACGTGTCCCCTCACCGAGCCCGTTTCCCCATCTGCAAAAGGGTCTTTATCATAATTCTATCCCCATCGAAATGGGGAGTGTGGGGTACTGGGGGGCTGGATTTTTAAGGGCTTCTTACGTCTTAAAGGCCTGCACGAATGCAGTCCCACTTATTCATCACACCATCTTATTAAATGGTGTCTCACTTTGCTTGGTTTAGCCGTTCGGGACAAAATGTTTATCCTCATCTCGCATTCTGAGAGCTCACAGGAATTTTAAAGCTAATTTGATTTCTCTGATTCAGGCTTTCCCTCGACTAAAGGAGGATCTATTTTTCTCTTCCCCGTTTCAGGTTCTAACAGCGGGGGTTTTATGGTTTTGTTTATTGTTTTTTGTTTAGTTTGGTGTGGTTTGGTTTTTCTGCATTCTGATTGCAAGCACAGCCTAACAAAGCCATCTTTAAATGCAGGCAAATGTCACTTACATGTTAAAAAGCTCAGAGAAGCCAGTCTGTGCGGAATCTTTGAAGACGCCGCTTAATAAAACCGAGAGCCTTTCTGACGCTGCCCGACAGAACCTCCGGTAGATTTGCTCTGTGCATATTTTTGATGATGCGATAAAAAAGGAGCAGAATGGCAGGGTGCATCACAACAATCATTTTTCACTACAGTGAGATATCCTCCAGCTCTGGAGCAATGAAGTCGATCAGAAAAGATGGGGTATTAATTATGAAGGTACATTTCAATTTATCAGCAAAGATATCCAAGAGGCCAAGCGCCACAGCCTCTCCTATAATTTATCTCTTCCTTGTAGGCAGGCAGATAGCAAAGATTTGCAAATTGCCTCCCCTGCAAAAAGAAGAGAGAAAAACATACACACACAACACACAATTAAAAGCAGATAAGCATCAGGCGATGTGTCACATTTTCAGCAGAAAGCCCAAAGTGGAGGTCTTAATCTCCGGGGTTGGTTTGCTGCGAATATTCACTGATACTTCCCTTGATGTGACTACTTAACTCCTATTAAAATTAATAGGGGTCAGGCTTGATCATCAAGGGAGAAAGGGCCTCCTGGCGCGTAGAGGCTTCAAGTAATAAGGACTTGGTGATTACTATATTATTTGTTCGTTCATTTTCAGATTATCTTGTAAGTGAATGCTCTTTGTGATCTTTGGGCCAATTATAAAGCATAACATGTCGCGTAGGATCTATTTTTATTAAAGAGACTTCTTTTCTTAAGAAGTACATAATTTGAGAAGGCATGTTGATAGCATCTTAATGCAGAGAGCTTAAAACTCCCCCCTCCAAATAAATCACGTTACTGTTTCTAAACTAGGTGTCCCTTTGTGGGACCTCTAACCCGAAGTCACAGAGAAACCGGACTCAAACGCGTCTTGGCTCATGGAAGGAGGGGGTAAGTCTGCTTGAAAAAAGAAGTGACCTGAATTTAAAGTCAAATGACCAAAGTAGAAAAATCTAAGGCAGGAATAGTTCCCCAAAATCTTTGAGACTCAGTTTACTCTGCTGCTCAATGGGTATAAAATGACCAGCTTCTGGGTCGTTTGAAAGCAGATCGCAGGTATGACAGCCTGGAATGAGGTGCCGTGATAAATACGATCACCACAGGCTCTGACCTGCGGTGCAGGAGTCGGAAGCCATTTGCAATTTTTTTAAAGTGTGTATTTTGAACTTTACCCATTAGAGAAGTTAGAACAGCCACAAAAATAAACATGGATAACGTCAGCAGCTGCATTTTGTCGAAAACGATGTTGTAGGGGCACAGTGACAAACAGGGCGGTCCTTAGAAACAAAGCAAGTGACTGTCACCAACATCACGCAGCACCTCCCCTATTAGTTTCATATTGCCTCAGATTGGAGAAAGCCACCTCCCACACCACCCGAGACCTACAGGGAAGCATTTGGGAGCCTCAGAAATGGACCTTTGGGGCAGCCGAACGCCACGGGTAGGTTCGATGGCTCACAGAGAAAGTACCGATAAAGCAAGCAGCACGGGGGCTTGAGGCTGATTTTTACTTTCTCGTCTGCAGATGAAAATGCTCTGCTGTGACCGACAGAACAGAAGAAGGGGCTCACAAACCGTATATCTGATAAGGGGTTAATACTCAACATATGTAAGAAAATCCTACACTCAACAGCAGAAAAACAAATCATCCAATTTAAACATGGATGGAGGACTTGAATAGACAATTCTCCCAAGAAGACATGCAAACCGCCAACACGAAAGGTGCTCACCATCCCTAATCCTCGGGGAGATGCAAATCGAAACCCCAGTGAGGTATCACTTCGCACTTGTTAGGATGGCTCTGATCAAAGGGCCAGGAGATAACAAGGGGTGACCAGGGTGCGGAGAAGAGGGAACCCCGTGCACTGTCGGTGGGAATGTAAATTGGTGCAGCTGCTGTGGGAAACAGTATGGAGTTTCCCCAGAAAATTAAAAATCGAGCCGCCATATGGTCCAGCAGTCCCACCTCTAGTTGGATGCCCACAGTAAATGAAACCGCTGTCTCGAGCGATAGCCGAGCTCCCAAGGGTCATAGCAGCGCTTTCCACAACAACCTGAAGGTCCACTAATAAACCATTTTTAAGTGTTTTATATATATAATTCAGCCATAGTAAAGAAAATCTGGACATTAGCGACATGGATGGACCTTGAGGACATTAAGCTAAGTGAAATAAGTCAGACAGAGAAAGACAAACACTTACGGGAGGAGCCTAAAAACAATAAACTCACAGATAACAGAGGTTGGACTGGTGGCTGCCAGGGTCTGAGGGGTGAGGGGAATGGGGCGATGTCGGTCACAGGGAGGAAACAGTTAGACGATGAGTCAGTTCTGGGGATCTAAGGTACGGCGTGGTGGCTGGAGGTGACTGTAGTTCACAACACTGTATCGTAGACTAGAAGGTGGCTGTGACGGCAGCCTTGACGTTCTCACCATGGCGACAACAAAATGGTAATGATGTGTTAACTAACGTGTTGTAGTGAGCACTTGCCCATATATACGTGTATTAAATCACCACATCGTGCACCTTAAACTTGCGCAACTGGGAGTCTATGTATCTCAGTAAGGCTGGAGCAAAGGTGATTGCACGGTTTGAGACAAACTCCAGACTCCCCAAAATGCTGTGCTATTCATGCTCGACAAAGCTAGGTGCATTTCTCAACTTTCTGTCACTCTCGCTCTTCCTTCCCACACATGTCTTTGTTTGTTTGTTTGCTTTTTGGTATGTGGGTGGCTCCCTGGCCGGGACTCGAACCCAGGCCGCAGCGTTGACAGCGCCAGCGATGAAGCCTTGAGCCACTGCACCACCAGGGAGCTCCCCATACATGTCTTTAGATAAAGCTTATTTTTACTGCTCGAGTTTTGCTTAATATTTTCATCCGCCTGAGCTACCTGTTTCTGAGGGACGGGAGGATCTGCGATACACAAACTTCGCCGTGTTGTAGCTCCGCCCGTTTTTCCGCGGCGCCTTCTGAGTGTATTGCTAGGCACGTGCAAATGCAGAATCGCTGTGTCACTGTCGTTGGCTCCATCAGTAGCCAATAAAATAGTTTTTCTCTAAATGCTTTGCAACCTGAAAGTCTATTCTTTTCCCTGATACCGACATTGCTCTTCCAGCTTTTCTGCGCATTGTACCTTGACCCGCTTTTAAAAACCCGTTTTACTTCCAGCATTTCTGAACCCTTATCTTTATGTGTAAATAGAATATAGATGAAAATTATTCGCTTGTTTATTTAGCTTCTTACTTTGAGATAATTATAGGTTTGCACACAGCTGCACAAAGTCATACAGGAGGAGCCCACATAGCCCTTCATGTTGACATGTGGCAGCGCTGCCGATGGCATCACAGGCAGGCTGTAGACCTTGTTGGTGCCTTCGAGGTTCCATCGTCATCCCATCGTCACTCGGGCCGCTCCTGTCGACTTTGCTAGCCGCTTCCCCGCGGCCCCTACCACGCCTCAGCCCCCCACAACCGCCACCCGATTCTCCCTTCCTGTGATTGTCTCATCTCACCCGGAATCTAAATAATATCCTGCAGCGTTGTAACCTCCTGGAATGCATCTTTTTTTTGCTTTCACCGAGCACAATTCTTTAGCGACCCACCCTGGTCATTGCACGTTTCAGTACTTAGTTGCTTTTGGTTGCTGAGTGGGATCAGGCCGTGCGCACGTGCCACAGCGTAACCCTCACGCGTGGCCGGACGCTGGGCTAGCTTTCCGTTTGGGGCTCCCGGGAACGAAAGCACGCGAAGCGCGTGGGTACAGGCCGTCGTGTGCACAGGTCCTCCTTCCTCGGGGGTCCGCTGCCCCGCAGTGCCAGGGCTGGGGCACAGGGTAGCTGCATGCTTAGCTTATAAGAAGATGCCAGGCTGTTTGCCGAGGTGGCTGGGCCGTTTTACGTCCCCACCAACAGTGTGGGGGTGACCAGGTTTTCCACCCCATCGCCCCTCGGTGTTTCCACTGGCTTTTATTTTAGCCGTTCTAACAGGTGCTATCTCATTTTCTAACGGGGGGTTTATGGTTGAATTTTGAAAGTTCTTTCTATATTTTAGAGAATAGCCCTTTATAATCATTGTCTCCCACTCTGTCTCTTGTTTTTTTCATCCACTCAGCAATCTTTTTCAGAGCAAAAACGCCTGAATTGTAATGAAATCCGAATTGTCAATTTTCCTTATAAGGATTCTGGTTTTGATACTCAGTCTAAGAACTCTCTGCCTAGCCCTACACCCTGCAGATTTTTTTCCTACATTTTTTTTTTCTTTTAACCTTTGTGGTTTTACATTTAAGTCCCTCATGCATTTTGAATTATTTTTCTTGTATAAAGTATGAAGCTTAGGTCAATTTTTTTGTGCTTTTTTCTTGGCTTGTCGATTTAGCTTCTGTCTTTGGACACCCAACTGCTCTAGCACTATTTGTTGAAGGAAGGCTATCCTTCTCCATTAAATTTTTTTGCACTTTTGTCAAAAATGTTTAGACCTATTTGTGTGGGTTTATTTTTGAGTTTCCTAGTCTGTTTCTTCCATCTGTGCACCTAATTACCTATTATTTTGCCAATACCACAGACTCTTGATTACTGTAGCTATATAATAAGTCTGAATTAGGTAAGTGGATTCCTCCATCTTATTTTTAAAATTGGTTTAGCTATTTTAGTTCTCCTGCCTTTTCATATAATTTTTGAATAATCTTGTCTACATCAGCCAAAATATTTTGCTGGAATTTTGATAGAAATTACACTAAAGCTATAGATCAACATCTGACATCTTTATTATGTTGTCTTCCAATCCATAAACATAGCATATCTCTTCATTTATTTATCAGTGTTGTACATTTTTTTTAGTATATAAACCCTGTCCATGTTTTATTAGTTCTACGCCTAAGAATTTTATTTTTCGGAGAGATTATAAATGATACTGTACTTGTAATTTTGGTGCCTATATGTTTGTTGCAAGTATATAGGAAAAGAATCCATTTTTCTATGTCTCACATTCTCCAATCTTGCTAAACTTGCTATTTTTAGCAATATTTTGTGGATTCCTTGGGATTGTCTACTTGAACTGTTTAGTTTTATGTCCTAATCTCTTTACTCTCAACATATTCATGTCATTATCTTTATAACTCTTAACAGTAAAAGATAGCTAGAAATGATCATTTCTATTCCAATTTGCCTTCTTTCTTGTAACTAGCAAATTTCATCCACTTACATTTATTGTGATTAATGATAAGTTTAAAATTAATGCAAAACTTTGTTTTATTTAGTATATTTTCTTTTGACTAATTTTTTTCTCTTTTATTCTGTCTTCTATTGCATTCATTGGGTTTTACTTATTTCTTTTAACCTCTCATTTTTGGTGATTTTCCTCACATTTAAAATACATCTGACAGCAAAGTCTACTCAACACAATTCTTCTCTTGATTATTACAAAGACTATACTTACCTCTCTCTCCTTTCATACCATTGCTGTCTAATATCTTAGTATTCTGTTCTGTAAACTACCCAAATGCATCCCTATGATAATTGCTCTGTTTGCTATAAAGTCACATGTAGAATCAATCAATGTCTTCACCTACCGTCGTTTTCTTCCACCCCATCCCCTCCTGGATTTCGGTGTCCTTCATCACGAGTGTATCCTGTGACAGTTCTCTCTGCAGCAGTCCCTGAGTGAGGACCTCGCTTGGACTTGGTTTACCTGAAACGCCTGGCTTGATTCATAATCAGCCCTCAGCTGTGTATGAAACTAAGTTGAGGTTCATGTTTCCCCGGTGCTCTGAGGACATTATTCTGATGTTTTCAGCCCTTTGGTGTTGGGAACGAAAAGTCTGGCCTCAGCCTGTTAACCATTTGCAGGGAGTCTGACTTCTCTCGCTGGGGGCTACGGAAATTGTCTTTGCCGTTTTTCAGTTCTGCCATCTCTGCCTCTGTGTGGATTTATTGTCAATTCTACTTTCCTACACAGACTCAATGTGCCATGGCCCAAGTGGGGGACCACCAGAGCCCCATCTTCTTCTCTCAGTGCCTTTAGTTCGATGCTTTCGTGAATCAGCAATGTGGAGGAACTCTCCGAATTCCCCTTAAATAGAGCACACCGGGGGCTCAGCCCACCTGGATACCAAACCCTGCAGCGGCAGCTATGAAGAGGCTTAGGAGTGGCCGTAAAATGGACTGTCCACCTGCAGGAGGAGGGACTCTTTGGCACGATCAGCCCTGGTACTCCGCACGATGCACCCCTTCAGAGGGAACACTCAATTTGGAGTTCTGCCCTGGGACCACCTCTTCTTCCTTTGGTCTCAGGTCAGTCCCTTTTCTGTCCCGCCATCTATGAAAGAAGCAAGCAAGACCGTCTTCGAACTCCTTCACATCGCCACCATTCTGGGACTTACATGGTGGCTTCAGGCTCTTTCCGGTGCTGAGCAGATCATTCTATCTCTTCCCAATGGTTCACCGTGAAGGCCAGGAATGCAGCTGCTTCCTAAGTGTCGGGGACATGCAAGGCATCCGCTGTGCCTGTCTTGTCACCCAGTGTTTGAGTTCCGGCATGCCAGCTGCAGGCCTCCCCCCCTCTTCCCTCTAAGCCATGCTAAGTGTCCACATCTCATTTCTTTGACAAAAATGTCAATGGCGTTATCGTACGCATGTGTTGTACAGATAAGGGAAAGTCACATTAAACAATCCGTTTCATTTTCTTTGGGTTTACTAGCTTATGTCTTTATTTTTAATTCAGCAAAGCTGTGGTCTTTGTATTGGAGGTGGCAAAGCTAATCCAAGTCACCAGTGAGGTGAGTGGGTCACCAGCCACAGTGTGTCATTTGGCTGTTTTCTCAAGAAATTTCACTATCCTTCAAAAGGAATGGGGTGTTCTCTAGTTATCCAGGAAAAACACAGCTCGTATGTTTTTGTGCAAAAAAATTCCCTACAAAATAATGAATTTTTGAGACCCAACTGGGCTGGTCATTTGTGAGGTATAAACAAGAGGTAGCATTTTGTGCAGTGTCTCAAGTTCTATCTTTCCTCCCAAGTGGGACGATGAGATTTTCTTTGTTCCAATGTTTTGACAACAGGATCAAGGACAGCTCACACTCAGTGAACGCTTACTACCTGCCGAGCACACCTCCGAGTGTGCGCGCTCTCTGTATATATATATTTTTTCAGCCCTCATAACAAATGCACAAGATATGTACTGTTATATTTTCTCTTCATGGATCAGAAATCTGAGCATTTTTAACTTGCCTAAAATTATCTGTCTTGGAGGCAACCAGGCAGATTTTGACTCCAAGTTTGTCTGAATCCAAAATCAGTCTTTCAACCTGTCATTTACCTCAAGTTACTACTCCCGTGACAGTGGCTGTACGCGCTGTCCTGACGGCTGTCACTCCTTGAGCGACAGCAATCTTAAAGGTGGCAAAACTGAGGCATAAAATGCCGAGTCACCTGCTCGAGGTCCCATTCCATGTGACTCCTAAACTCATGCTCATGACCACTGACCGCCCTGGTCAGCTCTGAGGGAACTGTTCGTGGATGTACGGCAAGAAAGAATAACTTCTCTCCACTTGTACAATTCTTCTTAAAAAGAAGAAAATGCCCCCTGGATAAATGGGAATTGCTATTTTAACCAATTTAACACAGAACAAAGTAAAACAGAAATTTGTGATTTAGCCTGCTTTAGGGGAGGCGGACACGATAGCTGGCAGAGGTAACCAGAGTTCGAAAAGGTTCTTCTCAGACACGCAGGTGAAAGGGGTGAACTCGGCAAATCAGTTGTACATCACCTGGGAGGGTTTGCATAAGAATTCGTCACAGCACTGCTGAGGAGGGTTCCAGAACTAGGGGCCACGTGCTCACAGGCCAAGCAAAGAGTTCTATCAATCCACTAACGCGTTGGCGTAGCAAAGAAAGTGCCAGTGAGAAGACACAGAAGGGCAAAGTCCCTGGGACTTCTGCATTTAGGACGCTACCCTACCTATTATATAAAAAATATAGACAAGGCTGTTGCAGCTTTGCGTTGTGTACACGTGATAGTGAAACACCGCCGGCAAGCTCTATGGATTTCATTAAATTGATTACTGTGTACACATGATACAGAGTATCAGACAACTTAAAAAGGAAATAGGTGTGACATGGAAAGCTTCCCAAAATCTGCTAAAAGGCAGTTGTGGAACAAAATGCATCGTTGAATTCCAATTATACAAAAAGGTTAAAATAAATCAGCTACCGGTGTGTATGTAGTCATAGATATTTATATGTAATAAACATGTGAGCGAAGTCCCGACACCAGCTTGGTCTCTGATGACCTCCGGAGAGAAGTGTCAGGTAACAGGTGTGGGAGGAAGACGTGTTTTGCTCTTCATGCTTAGGTACCATTTGTGGTTATATTATTTTTTTTTAACAACCAGACATGGTAAGTGTTGCTGTGTCATTTATAATTCATTCAAGTTTCTAAAATTAAACCTAAAAAACTAGGTCTAAAAATTGGCTTCACACACGAAGCCCAGCAGAGTAAACTTACACAAGGAAACAAAGTTGGTTATTTTTAGCTGTCATCAAGATATTGTAACAGTTTAAAGGAATCATAGGTTAATCTAAACATTATAATAAAAACATGGTTTAAGTAAATCAGGGAAGTCCTATAAACATTGAATTTCATGAATGACACATTCAAGGGGAGATAAACTGTTTCTAACATGATTCAGCGGTTAGAGAGGAGAATCTCTCTTCATTGTATAAATTGTTGCAAAACTTTAGCTGAAAACTAGTTTGCATCTCAGTTAATCATGATCAATGTAATCAGGTGGGATCAATTCGTACAGTCCAACTGCACAGGGAGAATTAAAACAGCATGCGGGCATGCGTGGTCACGCAGATGGAAACAGAAGGGGCGACTGCACGCACGTGGCCGTGAACATGGAAGAGAGACGTGAAAAGCGACTTTACAAGGTTAATTCCTGGCTCGTGACGCAGAATCCGGTCACTTTGTTGGGAATGCCACGTTTTCCTTCCATGGGCCCGGCGGACAACACAGTACAATGGGCCGGGGAAGCCCCCGGGATAAGCCTGGTACTGAAGCCGGCGGTTAGGCCCGTGGGGGGCAGGTGGGGTCGGGCTCGCCGGCCATGCTCCGCCGTAACGGACACACCTGTGATGGACCCGGGACCTGCGCGCCCGGAAGGCAGCCATTGTGCTCTTTATGCGCCTTCTGTGCCCGCATCTCGGCACCGCCCCTGCGAGGGGCGGGGCCTCTGTGAGGAGGGGCCTCTGCGAGGGGCAGGGCCTCTGCGAGGGGCGGGGGCCTCTGCGAGGGGCGGGGGCCTCTGCGAGGGGCGGGGCCTCTGCGAGGGGCGGGGCCTCTGCGAGGGGCGGGGCCTCTGCGAGGGGCGGGGCCTCTGCGAGGGGCGGGGCCTCTGCGAGGGGCGGGGCCTCTGCGGGAGCGCGCCAGGCCCTGCTGGGCACCCACTCCAGCGCCGCTTCCTTGCTGCTCCGCTTCTGGAATAAAGACGAAGTTTCCGTGACCTGCGGCTCCTCCGATCTTCTTCCGTTTGCCTGGGGCCTCTGTGAAACCGGCATGGAGTGAACTGGTCCGCGGCGGCTCCGTTCCCCCAGCCCAGCTGAAAGCCGAGGGCGTGCACTGGGCGAGGCCTCCCGTGTGGGCCCGGCGCTCTCCACGCGCGTTTGGACAAAGGGGTGAGCACAAGCCAGCAATGGCGTCTGCCTTCTGAGGGCGCCTCATCTAGTGAGACAGGGACACGTGCTGATTAAGTGGCGGGCTGACCGCACGTCCCGTTTTAGATGGGACAGCAACCAACGGTCCTGCCCAGTTTCAGACGGGGCACGTGGTGGGCCTCCCCTCTCTGGGCTAAGGTCAAGGTGTCAGCAGGCTGACCCCCTGAGCCATTGGAATGAGACAGTGCTGTTGTTTTCTGTCTCACGTAAAACGGGACGTCTGGCCAGCCTCTGAGGCACATAGGTGTGCAGATCCCCACCAGCTGTGATGGTTACAACACAGGAATGTGTCCTGAGTGTCAGCACTGCATGCGGAGAGCTAACATCTTTCCAAAATGATGCTTGAACCCAGCCTTAAGAATTGGTATGGAAATGCGCAATTTTAAAAAAGAGTAGATAAGAAGGAATTAGGTGATGAGGGGGGGAGAGAGAAAGGAGGAAGAACATTCCAGGCACACGGACCAGAACGTTCATAGAGCAGGTCTGTGAGATCGTCAGGAGGTTTACACCGATCCGCTGGGGCCGTTCGCAGCACTCTCTGAGGCAGGTGGATAACTCCCAACACCTGCCTTTGACACGAGCAGAAACAGGCCCAGAGAGACGCCCAGAGAGTCGTGTGTCCGGACCCGCAGAGGGATCCTAGCCGTACCTCTGTCAGAACGGGGTTCCACCACCTGCTAACTGTGTGACCCCAGAAGTCACCTGCCCCCGCTGAGCCCCACCTCTCGTCTTCGTAGGAGGGAGCGGGCGACAACAGGAGGCCCAGTTTCCGAGGAAGTTCTGCGCGTGGAGTGCGTGGCAGGCAGGCCACCGAGGAGAGCTCGGGTATGTCATCAGGAACGGCGCTGTCATGTGATTGCTGTGCAGCAGACGATCTGAGAGCCATATGCCCATCACCCAAACCTTGAGACTCGTGTGTGACAACATTGCACAGCTCCACTTATAGACAAGGACATGGGAGTAATAAGAGATAAACAGTGGCCCAGGATGTGGCCCAGGATGTAGCCCAGGTCTGAGGAGGGCCACAGCTCACTGTGGCCACCACGTCCCCTGGGCAGCATGAGCTGGCACAGGCCCTGACCTGGACCTCAGTCTGAGCACAGCCTGCCAGGCCCGGTGCCTCACCCAGCAAGGTACCTGCCAAAGGGAGACACATCTGAATGGAGGGGATTTCGGGGCGCACCGTCGTCCCGCCCTTTAGCCCAGCAGGGCCACACTGTGAGCCCACAACGTGGCTCTAAGACTCACCGTGTTGGGATGAGAAACAGGGACTCCCCTCGCCCCTGCTCGGCCAGCTCTTTCCTCCCGAGGGAAAGTGGGGTGCATCTTAAAACAAACTAGTACAACTCCCTTCCCCCCACTTCACCGGAGCGTGGCAGGGCCTGAGCATTCCAAGTAGAGAAATGACCCCCCAGATCCAGCAGGAAAATGGGTCCAAGAGCTCTGAGCCACCAGGAAACCTGCCAGCTGCAAACCCACACTCCTGGGGCAATGCTAGTATCTGCTGTGCCAGAGTCCCACTTGTGCCTGCTGTCACCCCTTGGTGCCATCCCCAAAGCTGCCTGCTGTCAGACAGGAAGTCACACACATTCCCTGTTGGTTACCCCCTGGACGATGGACCCCTGCAGCAAGGGAGGTGTGATCAGCTCCCCGGAAGGGAAAACCAGGGCGGGGGGGTCAAGTTCATGGCCTCTGGGCCAGAAGGATGGACCCAGATGTTCAGATCTTTGGTCTGTCACTCAGCCAGCTCTGTGACTGGGCACGTTAGTCACTTCTGCAAGCCTCCATCCACTGAACTTGACAGGAGATTCCTAGTGACCGCCCTGTAGAACATTCTTTGGATTCGATGATTTAAATCAAGGGTTGAGAACCCCTGAACCCTCCTGACCCTGGTTTAGCCTGCCGCCCATCCTTGTCGGTGGCTCACCATTCCCCGTGGTATAGACTGCCCCGCACACACCGGGGGCGATCTGCTAGAAGGAGCTGCGCTGTCCCTGAGCCACACGGCCTCTGAGCAGACAACCTCCCTCTTTCAAATGACTGAATCCAGATTATTCTCCTGATGGAGCAATGCCCTGGTCACCCCTACCCTACCTGGGGCTAAAGGACTCCCCTCTGGCACCCCCTAAGACTCTGTTGCAGCCCCTAGCACAGTGCGCCACACCTAGCAGGTGACCTCTCGCTCCTGGATTGGACTGTGAGCATCTTACGTGCGGAAGTGGCACTTTATTAAGTTCTGGGTCTCACGCGTTCAGCGTCAGGCCTGAGCGGAGGCGGCGCTGTAGCCGTGGTCGCTGCTGAATGAGAGAGCGGGTGGCCTGGCCGCAGCAGACGCACTCCTGCGGGGGGGACGCTCCACGCGCCGCTTACGCCATCTCGGGCCGCCGTCTCCCGGCCGCTGTGTCCAGAGGAGCTCATCTCTAAAGCAGAAAATGACACCGGCCGAATTTGCATCAGCAAGGCCCTTTGGAGCAACTAATAATTGCAACGTGCTAAGACAATTGAAAAGACACCAGACCTGCCCCCGCCCCCCAAAAATAGCAATAATTCACAGCAGCAGCTGTGCGAGTGAGGCGCTGAGAGTCAGCAACGTCACACCCGGACCCGAACCTGAAAGGCTGGGTGCTGGCACGGCCCTGTGGGCACCGCGCACGGCAGGTCCCCCGAGGGCACAGCTGAGCCCCACTGTCACCTCGCTCAGTCACAGTGTGACTAAGAGCAGGCCAGCCCGTGCCTCCCTTTCCCAGCCCCTCACACCATTACCTCCTGCGCCTCTGAGTCGGCCTCGGGGGAGCTGCGTGAGGTCGGACGTGGGTGTCGGGGTCACCACATACGCA